>JARK01001383.1:857817-906670 GCA_000688135.1 Ancylostoma ceylanicum
GGGGGGGGGGGGGGAGTAAGCAGAAGGTTGCAGAGATGTGAAGCACCGCAGATTATCTCCATTCCTTCATCAACAATATTCCAATAAGGAACTTCCTATATGAGTTGAGCGTCGGAGAACAGTTGCTTCTCTTCATCTAGCCGAATGTTACCGCTCCTCAGTTGATTCGATTTTCAACGTTAATGCTAGCTAGGTTGCCTCTGCGACGTGCAGGAGGTGGCCGGAAATCACCTAGCTATGGATGTCATTCTAGAAAGCAAAAAACACTACACATATTCGTACGTAGGAGCCGGATCCTTAATTTTCGGCGCATGATTTGCCTATCCCTGCGTTGCATTGCGCAAAAAGCTTGCCTTTTGCTTTCAAAGAGGGTCATCTTGTTCTACTGCGTAGGTCCGTCTTTGGTCGGCATGGTGCTCGAATATAGGATGTTTTTTTTTGTGTTTGGGGCCCTGCCAATTTCTTTGGGAAGCTAAAACCTTCTGTTCAATATGGTCGAACTTATGCATTTTCTTCCCAGCAAGAGCCCGGAGACTTAAACTAGCTATCTAAGTGAACTTAGCTAACGTAACAGAAATTCGCATAGGAACAGAGTGGTTCTAATAGTTAGGCTACATGTCGCCCATTTTTTCACATGAGAACATAAGGCTTACAGTTCGGATTTGATCAAGATGGGCGAAATCGCAAATTACTTTCAAATTATCTGCTTCGCGTGCTTCACCTTAAATAGCCTTTTCGGACAGATTACCACCACCTCAGGAAAAGCGTACAGTTCTTTTTTTGGTATTCCTGCGTGTCCGAAACTGCCTATTGATATCTACATATTCGTGTCATAACACCTCCTTTGAATATTATCCTCAATTTCCAGACCTCTGTGAGCCCGAAAAATTTGGTGCACCACTGATAGGTCTAGATAGATTTTTGGACCATGATTACTTTGGTAGGTTATTTCAGGAGAACAGTATGAAGTGTTTGAGGGCGAAATTTGACCCTGTTTGATCATTCGGAATTCCATCTCATCTGATAGGACATTGATTCTCTTTTCTTTGCCTTTTTTCCATTCAACACGAATTTTCGCATTGCTTAAGCCAGTCTTTTCACACGACGGCTCTTTCTCCTCTACAACATAAGTACATCTCATTTTACGTAAAAGTACGTGGGTTCTGATAAGGAGAATCGTAAGTAGAACATAAATTATGAACCAAGTGGTGATATACCGCTTTATGTCCTTCAAATTCTCCCTACTCGTCAGCCTTGTCATTGCGTTGATTGGAGCGACGTCAGCCTTTCTTTTCTCGGGGGATCCCATGGCAGATTATGGCGAAAATGCGCCATCTATCAGCTGCAATCTGTCCCTTCGTGGGTCAGTCGGCAACGTTCATAATTTGCTTTTCTTGGTCTCTGGTTTTGCATGGAGCGTTTTAAAGCCCTGCACAATCTTGTCGCCGTTTATGGCTGGTATCAATATCAGAGGACCGATCCATGGATTAAGATTCCGGACTTCTTGCATACGTATTTAAATTCTGTGATTTGAATCTAAGCGCTGGCTGAAATGCTAGATCTGAAGCGCTCAAAGCATAAATGCCTTCGAATGTTAGAGAAAATCATAAATCTTCCTCTTTTTTCTCGTCAGAAAGACTCTTTTGAGAGCGACTTTTCTTTCTTTTGCTGCAATCATTTAGTTAATTTCTGACACTCCCGGGACCGCTTTTCTGAGGCCCGTCGCCATTCATGTCCTTCGGGTAAAGTCTTTCTGACCGTTCATTGAACCTACGTACATCCTATTTTCCTTTCTTGCTTTCTTTCTCTCCGTTTTCACAAATAAATATCACAGAACCAATTGACTGGGCTAAACTCTTCCAATATTTGTGCAGCTTTGCGTTACACACTGTCTTTTATTTTATCATTTCAATTACTGTCCCTGATAATTCATTGTTGCTGGAGACTTTTCATAGAAGGAGGAGTACTTAGTGGGAGAAAAAAAGAAGCAATTTTCCGAATAGCTGAAGGCGCGCTGTTTTGTTGAAAGAGTTGATGAATGGCTTTGAGAACGCTTTAAGATTCCCCACCATATGTCTAAAAATTTTTTTGAAATACAAAATACCATACTAACGTAGAAAATAAATTCATTCTTAGAACACAATACCATTTTCTCCAGAAAAAGGTGTCTTAGACTCTGGAGGTGCATACTGTAGTGCAATTGAGTACGCGTTAATGAAACGACTTTTGAAAACAGAATGTCTATAGTTTGCATGGTTACTGAATATTCCTGAAAATTTCCACTTTTTCCATTGTTTCTCTAAGCATGGAATAGAGCAGTTTTCTTGCTGCTCATCCTCAGTTTTGTTTTGAACTCCATATACGTGGAAATACTGCGCCTCCATGAAAACGACAGTAGGTCTGCAGATGTCAAAACCTCATCTCATCCTTTTTTCGATTTTGTATGAACGATGACTCTTCGAAAAAAATTCTGGCATAAATACCCAGATTCCGTCGAGTTAATTCCAAGCCCATATTTACCCTGGGGCAGCCCCTAATCTATGTGGCTCGTTAATTATTAGATATCTTCATCCGTTTCGGAAACAGTTCTAGTCGTATCGTTGGGATATTCTGGCCCAAAACTAGGAAGAGAGTTAGGGTTCCTAGCTGGATCTTGTAAGTGGCTGCATTTTTCCATAACAGAAACGCTCCTTGCAAGCTGTTCCTACAACGGATGAAGATATCTGACAATTGCAAACTCATTAGTGAAAGTATTATGTTTTGCGATGCTCAAGAACAGGCCATTTTATGCAAATTTGGCTCCAGTTGAAGCAGGTACACCGCGACAACATTATTCCCAAAATAACTGGGGAGTTCCTCATTGCTTTTTGGTCAATCTTAACAATTTGGGATGCTGGCTGGAAATTACAGAGTTAGACGGAAATTGAACTACGAAGCTCAATGGAGTGCAAGCTCATCACGAAAACAGAAAACACGTTAAAAAAGCCTTGACGTTGCGAGCATGGCCTCTAATTTTACTGTTGGCTTGGTACAGCACTGACGCTTTCTGACGTCAGGGTTCTCACCCGTTATTCTCTGTCTCTTTAATCCAGAATGACTTTGCTGAATACGTTCTCCAGCCAACCAAATGTAATCTTCTGGAAACGCATCCTTTCACAAACGTTTCCACGCTAGATCGATTAGAACTCACATTAGTATTGTCTTCACGTAGATTTCATCGCATAAAAAATTCCAGAAACTTCGTAAACTCCTCCTAACCTAAGTTTCACGCACTTGTCTTTTTTCTACACATCATTTTATAATAATAATTTTTTACCAACACTGTTATAGTGGAGCGACTCCGTCTTCAAGCCTTAAATTTCAGGAGATCATGAACATTCGAAAGATGATTACAAATAGGGAATCAGGGAGCTTTGCGATATCACGGTTTTCGCTGAATCCTACCCATGGAGTGGATTTATTTATTAGTTTCTTCAATCCATAGACAAAGGGCTCCCTAAATGCACCCTGAAGATTGGTGGTGGCCTTAGCAGTCACATATGTAATAATGACAGAAATTTAGAGATCCTTTGATAGTTCTTTGAATTTAAGATTGAACAACAAATTGGAAATGGCGCTGGGGTTTGACCATCCTGAAAATATGTCACTGCTAAGGATATTGGTAGAGTGCTAACCATTCAAGATCTCATTCCGGAATTTCTGGACCGATCGACAATACACTCTCCACAGCTCTGCAAATATCCCATAGCTGTTGGTTCTTTCCTTATTTAAAGGAGAGCAATTCGTGGGCAAAACGGATTTAGCGCTCCATTTCGCCATCCAATCTCGTCGAACCTAGGGCACTCAAAGTTCGGTTAATTTTCTGGCGAATTGCTCGCCTACCCTTGAGATTCTGTTGCTCCTTGCGCCTCCGACTAGACAACGAACAACCGAGCGTCGAATGTTTTCAAGAAGGATATGATTTGATTAGCTCAGGTCATTTCCTCTTGCCTTGTTTTGCGTTGCATTGCTTTCTGAGACTTGGACTTCAGATGGATTTGAAGCCACGCTCGCCACCTTTTGCTTACTTCACTTCCCTCTCCTTTGTAGTAACTTTTTTTTCGTAGTAAGTACGCTTCCAAACCATCTGAAATCTCACAAATACGGGCTCAACTATTATAATCATTCAGTTTGTTATTTAGTATGTATGCGCACCGACTCAGTTAAAAGAAGAAGAAAGATCTATCAACTAGCGATGTAATGATGGCAGGTTCAATAAAAACGCAAAAGGAAATAGCGCAGCTAGGACTGAATCATCATCAGAGAGGCGTTTTTTTTTTACGAAGAAGTGCCTTCGGCTTTTAAAGTTTTTTTCCTTATTTGCTACATCAAGAACTTTAATCTGCATTTTGGACAGAAACTTTCGAGACAATCCCAAATTTTCGGCGAAATAAATTTCAAGTGACGGAAACTCATGCTTTAACATAACCACCCTACTTGTCGTTCTAGCCAAATTTGACATCACCAGCTAACTTCCGCAGGAGCGCTTCCATTCCATTTGTAGAAAAATATTGAATTGATCATTCAATAAGTCGCTTTTTGATCGAGTAGCTAACATTTCTTCATCTTCTCCTTGTCGGATTAAGCGGAGCAAGTGTTTTCGAGACTTGAACTTCAACCATTAGCCTTGCAAATATCCGCATACTTCTAAAAATTCATTGGGAATTCCACGAAATGCTGGGAATCTCAGAAAAAGGTTTGAATTGTAAAATCTCACCTGGTCATGTACTTGCCTAATTGCCTCCACACCCCTCTGGATTCCTAAGTTCATATTTTCAGGACTAGTTGTTTCTGATGGGAATCCTCAACTTTTGTGATGTGGAACGATTATTTGGAGCTTCACAAGAGGAAATATTTTCATTTCTATAGTTTTTATGCATTCCCAAGCCGACACAAAACAAAGTGCCTTAAGGTATCTCACCTAAAAGATAAACCTAGAATTTTGTCGGCTCCGCAGAAATTTCTTGAGGTGAATGGCCTGTCGAGTCGTTAATTTTAGGCCCTGAACCAAACGAGTTGCCGAGGTGTTAGTAGAGATAAAAAGTTTACCGATACCTGTACAGTTTGTAGATCATTTAGTACATCATTTCAACATGCTGACAGTCAGCGATAGATAGTTGAGAGATACGGGAGTTTACTAAGTATGAGGTCTACAACGTACAACGTATATGTATGTGTTTATGATCAGGCATATTCGAAGTATTATTGATCTGACATTACTGAAACTTCACCATTGATTCAAGCACAATCTGGACTGCATGATTTTTGTTAAATCTTATGTTTTCTCCTCTTTATTTCTTTAACCTATAGCCACATTCATCATCATCCATTCTAAATCAGCTTCGTAAGTAATTTATCTACGAATGCAGTCGAACTCAATCATTGCGACGAACAGATTTGCACACTCTAATTTTTATTTTAGAGGAAAATTTTGAATAGAAGTGCGTAACTATGTTGGGTGCCCATATTTTTGTGAGCTCTATGTATCTAATAAATATCAAAGCTTGCATTGTCCAGACAGTGTTTCTTCTCAGGACTGACCTCAGGATGGTGTCAAAAAATGAGAACGGGCTTGCAACAAGTACATAATTAAGATGTACAATTAAGGTGTACGCACCTTAAAATTCAGTCTCTCATGCTTGGAGAATTCCAGAAATTTTCAGGTAGCCGGTGCGAATGGCGTAATGAAGAAAATCCCGTTAAGTTTTAGCCAATTCTCTGCCGTTCCCTTCTGGACTATCGTAGCCCATCTCTTGTTTCCCTCGCACTCCATATTGACCTTCTCATTTGCAGATATTTCAATGGAAATAGCTTATCCCGGTCCACATTGCCCTTTTCGAGCCCCTGTCACCGCTTCATTCACTGCTTTTTCATGTCACCCATGCGGCACTCGTTAAGTTTCTGAAATGTGCTCTTTTCGAGTCATCTATCTCAACGCGGCTGTTATCGCCATGGAGTCGCTGTTCACCACCTCTCACCACCAAACATCGTCAACAACGCCTTTTTCTCATTTTTGAGCTCTACCCCTCGGGCCTTGTCCGAGTCATTTTAGGGGAATTTGCCTTTCCTTATTTGTAGTCTTTGTTATTTGGAGCCCGACTCGCGTTCACGTGCTGTGTTGTCAGAGACGGCTAATTAATTTTTGGCAGTGTTTTCTTATCCTCTTCCTGGTGGGCGCATATCCTTGGTCCCTCCAAGATGACGGTCGACGTTCGCCTGCGCGGCATGATTCCTGTATTTCCTGAGTAAGTTCTCTGCCTACCTTATTGCCCTTCTAACCCTCTATTTGTTCCGTTTGAGATACCAAGGTTTGTTATATGATCTGATTTGATTTTCCTTTTGACTATTTCATCATTTCCCTAGTTTCTTTTCATTGCTATAATCAGGAATATTTCATAAACAATGATTGGTTGAGTAATACTCATAGTCAAATACCCACAGTGATCAGGGAAAATGCAATAACCACACAATCATTTGTTTTTTTTTTGGAGTCGTTTTACGAGGGTAGTTAGTGTTGCTGGTCATTTGGATACCTACAGTAGTGTAAAAGCTATAACAATATCCATCACCAATGCTGGTGAATATGTAGAAGACCACAAGGTGACCGCAGTTCTATCGAGAGCTAGATGCTGCAATATGCACTCGATTTCATATCCGAGTATTCTAATAGTTATTCGGGTGTCCCTGGTGTACGTGGAGCGTTAGGGCGTTTCTGACTCTCTTATTTATGCTCCAGCTGTACATATTTTTCATTTCCACGGAGGATTACTAACCACATCAGAAATGTCAAACCCAAAGATTTTAGTATCAAGAGAAGAGCGAAGCTTATGCAGGTCCGCATGCATCATTAAGATTACCCATGGTAAACGTATTAGCACTATACAGATTTAACAAAGGTTAGCACGGCCTTCAACGTTCACCCTGGGTAATTTCATTGGAGCATCCAGGCCCGAGAGGCTCTAAAGGAAAGTGCAAAGGCTCTACCGATATCACTGCACCCTTTTCATTATTTGAGGGTGTTTTCTACTTAGGTGCGCAAATTAGGGATATTTGGGATATCAATTAGGGAAGTTTTGTAATGATTTTCAGCATCTCTCATCCAGACTGGACGAGTTCCACTAATTTATTTCCATTTTTGCCATGAGAACTCATCCGCTTTAGAAGGACGGGTAGACGGGTGTGGTTCATGATGAGGCGTGAAAAGACTGTTATACCTTTGTGATTGGCATACTCAAACGATGGGCCAATCACAGAATCATGTTCCGTCCCACTACGCTTCGTACACACTTACTTATACCTCTGGTAGACCATATCCTCGCCGGGAATGTTCACCAATCCTGATCTGTTCTATTGCGTTCGCTGGAATGTAGTAGGATCAGTTCAGTTGGGAATTTTTACACCAGCACTACTACGAGTCTGGAGAATTTATCCCATAGATGACGAAAGAGCACATACTTGTACAGTCGCCTTTTTAGTGAACTTTTCAGCGATGTTATATAGAGCATCTCACAATATTTATTACACTCCACACTTCATAAAGTGAGGGTGCACTTTAGAGTGCACTTTGAGTTATTCCTGAGAGAATAGCAGCTTTTGACGCGTGTGTATAATCTCGAGAGAAAAAGGGCGTAACCGGGTCAAGTCCACCAGTTTGAACTCGTACGATGCCGCGCACTTTTACACCACCCATTGCGGAATCGACGCCGCAGGATTCCAAAGAGGTGGGCGTGACGGGCAGCCCGAATGAGCCAATCAGAGAAGCCTGTTCAAGCAGCTTTAACCTTTATGGTGATACACAACTCCTGACAGTTTGATGAGAATAATTGGTGTACGTGGCGGTCAAACGTCTTCATGCTAGTGGACAAAGCTTCAGAAGACTCCGTGAAGTGTGGCAGACCTAGAAACACGAGAGTACGGCACAGAGCGATGATGAGCCCGGCCTATCTACATAGTAATCTCTTCCCTTAAAGGGAATTGTGTACGAAAATTTCTTGAAATTTTTTTGGGCAAATACTGATGCAGTTGTCTCGAAAGTACCCCAGACACTTAATTTATCATGCTTGTTACCCTTTCCTTTCTTCATATCACAACCAATACTTCGCTTCAAGAGTAAGTTCACATCGGTAGAACCTCCTCACGGTAAGAATTCAAGTCGCTGTCGACCTGCTAAGGTGGAAAGCAGGCCGTCGGCGAGCGAGACGCGCCTTCTCTTCGAGATATATCAGAAATGAGCTTTGAGCTGGAACACACTGACGGCAACCCCCTGGAGGATCGGATGGTAGTAATCTTCATGGAACACACACACATCCAAATAAGAAGATGCTCCACAACAGAGTCTTAGAAACGAGATAAATATAGAACATTAAAATTGAAACATCCATAAAGAAATTTCAGATTGTACAGAGATCTATTGGTTCTATCCAGGTTCAATCGTATTTTTTCAGCATCATGGTTGACTATGAGGTTGACACAAACACTACGGAATGTATGTGCTCTGACCTTCAGACGGAGGACTACTCTCCACTCTATGCCAAGTGAGTTACTTCCCCACACGAGAAATGGTAGGAGGTGGTGCAGTAGTCGTGCTACTAAATGATGAATGTTGGCCATGGATAGAAGCGATGTGGACGTCAATAGAAATGTTGGCGATTCAGAAGAGCAGGAAATTAGCTGAAGCCAGCTGGCCTCAGCCAGCTGCAGACTGTCCCAGAATATCCTGAAAGTATCGGTTTCAGGTGCAATTTAGCGCTGATCATCTTCGCTCTGCCACCACTGTCGTTGTTCGGAGTCTGCACCAACATCGCCAACGTGTACGTGTACTCACGGAAGAGGTGAGCTGCCCCAACGCTTGGCCAGGAGAGTAACCACATCCAAGAGTCACATTGTTTAAGGATGCAGAACTCGGCCAACACCTACCTGCTCTTTCTCGCCTGCAGTGATTTTCTCGTCATTCTCACTGGCCTCTTCATATTTTGGATAGGTAGGGTATCCGAATTTTTACAGAGATTTACAGACATGCATAATTCTGCGGCAATTTGAAAAAAGACACTACATCATCTATTCATGCTATTACTGGACGATCTGAAAAGCGGAAAAATTTGAACGTCACAGCGCAATGCAGCTATAATATTTCCTGGAAATGTGAAACTGCTCAAAAATGCATGCAGGTGCAAGGCAGTCACTTTGACAAGCAAGTGATGCAAGAACGTGTGCGATATGGTTCCCCATTCCGCTCCTAATGTGGACTGCGATCACATCCGGGGCGAATCGCCCATAATCCACAGTATCATGAAAAATGTTCGAAGCTGTATATAAGATCGAATAAAAAAACCGATCAGTTTGAATAAAATGCTTAACAATCTAGGAACCCTTCTGAACATCCGAGTACTCAAGAAAG
The DNA here is from genome assembly GCA_000688135.1 of Ancylostoma ceylanicum. Classification (NCBI taxonomy): domain Eukaryota; kingdom Metazoa; phylum Nematoda; class Chromadorea; order Rhabditida; family Ancylostomatidae; genus Ancylostoma; species Ancylostoma ceylanicum. Next base: position 867,254 of record JARK01001383.1, read on the forward strand.
TAATAGCCTTACTACCCTTCTTGTCCTTTGTCCAGGGTTGCATTGCTCTCTGTCCTCGAATGGTCTAATCTGAATACATTTTTTACGGTATTAATAGGGTCGAATGCGACACTGGAAGGGAGCAAACACGGGAGAGGCGTCACCAACCCCGAGAATGGGTGGCTACACTCTTCAGAATTGGTTTACAAGGCCTTTATAATCTTTATTTAGTGTACCTCACCTTTGATGACTCTTGACTTTCAACACGTTTCTAATATATGTGGTTTTCAACTACTCAATACTAGAACCAATATTTTTGGTTGAAATTCCACCGAAGGTGGGGAAACCCCGGTTTTTATTCCAACTCATATACCACCCCTTGTCGCACCTTGTTGCCACCGCTTCTGCTTATTAGGTCTTAACCACAGTGTGTTTCATAGACATGTAGACATCTCGAAATTTATACCTACCGCCCACTCCTTTAAATTTGTCATGTCAAAAAACCCCTTGCCCGAAAGTTTCCTATTTCGACCTCTCATTCCTGACACACTGGCTCAACTTTTCGATGTCAGTCCGATTAAGACCGTTTCATAAATACAGTGGGCGTCGATGGCTGTGATCCATCCACGGTCTCCAGAAAAACGCGGCGCTAACCCGCCACTCACGGTCGAATCGTCGACGCAGTGGCGAGTCTAGGTTTTCTCGGTATTTGTTCATCACATAACGATGTTACCTGATAAGAAAACTATGTACCTAGTTGTCAAGAACACCCCATAGCTCGTTGTCCTGGAGGGGAGTCCTGCTCGAGCGGCGAGTTGGCGCCGCGTGCTGTTCGAGCCCGCAGACGGGTCACCGCTATCGACGTCCACTGTTTGTAGGCAGTGCAAAAAAAAACAGACGTTTGTCTGGGACTTTAACTGTTTCTCAGTAGCTTGCGGGAAGTTCTTTGTTACACATCAGTTCAAATATTTTTCTTTGGATACCATCCACTTGGTTTTCGATGCTGCTACATCCAGTACGTCCCGCGCAGTGAGCACAACGGCTTCAAGTTCGGCGACGAGATTGTCCTGCAGCGCCTTGACGTGTATTGGGGTACATATATGGGTGTATACTTGAAACTGCTGTTGTTACTGTCCTGTCCTCTTTTGAACTACTTTGCGCTGAAAGAGATCCGAAGGTCATTGTTGGAGCTTGTTCATTGGGACGATTAGTTACAGTATCGTTAAACGCTTTACTTAGATGACTTCTCGAGAAAATCCGAGGCAGAAAATATGAGTGAGAGCAAGCAAACGTCATTGTTCATTACTCAGAACATGTAGGCATAGGAGGTCTTCTTATTAATTATACAAAAAGAGCAGTACTAGTGACGGCATACGCATAGGGGAAACGAACAATTGAGGATTTAAAAACTCCTGTACACTCAGGAAATGGATAGAAGCAGTACATTAATTTTTTGGTTATCGTGGCTCATAAGTAAATCGCTTTGAAATGCATAAATCAAACGCTCACTGGAGATGTGTAGGCTTCCATGAAAGCGCGCTCATGGAAACACGGCCATTAATGCTGGATTGCGCAGTCCACCAGTAAAAACTCAGGAAGTAGGTAGAAGCAGAGCACTAGGAAATAGGTAAGAACGCAGTTTGGGAAGAAAACACGTAGCTCAAAGAATGAGTGACGTACTTCCTGGAGGAGAGGCTTGTAAGGCTCGCTTTTTTTAACCATCGGTATGACATCATTTCATAAGATTTGCACGTTAAGAAATTGTTTTGTCTAGGGTGCGACGATGAAATGCCCCTGTATTTCCGGGATAGCGCTTTCAAATGTTATAGTAATTTACCAGTCAAATGTGAGAAATCTACTAAAAAATTGGAGCTGAAAAAAAATCGGTGGAACTTGTTTTGATACTGAATATTTCGCTACCACCAGGCAAATTTATTTATCTATTTATTTATTTATTTATTTATTTATTTATTCATTCATTCATGATTCAGTACAATGTAATGAAACATAGAATGGAATGGACGAATGCAGGGAATCAAAACAGTACTCAGGCCATGGTTATATAGGTATATGTACTTCTGCTGTGCATTTCTCTACTAAAATCTGCTATTCTATGGCTCACCTCTTTTCAAGAATAAAAATGTTTTTTATAAATGATAGTTTTATAAATAATTATGAATAAGCACATAACTAAACGAAATATCGTTCTTATGCATGCTTACCACGGTAAGGTTCAGGTGTCTCAGTAAATCTCCAAGCTAGTCAAGTAGGATGCGAAATAAATCAAATTTCTTCCCCCTGCCAAAATCATCGTCCTTCACTACCCTCTACCTCTACTGTTCAGACTCTGCCCGATCGTATATCCCCGAACTGGCCAGAGCTCCATACACCACGGTGTACACGCTCCCATTTGGGTACATGGCCCAGACGTGCAGCATCTACTTCACAGTTGCGGCTGCGTTCGACTGCTACATCAACGTAAGTGCAGATTCCTTGCGTCTGAGCAGCTCCCTGATCCATTTCCAAGATTCAGGTCTGCTGGAAGTCGCAGTCGAAAGACTACTGCACCATAAGACGAGCGAAGCAGATATGTTCCTGTATTGTGGTGGTGTCGATCATGTACAACTCTCTGCGGTTTCCTCAGTTCAACCTGCGGAAGTGTTTCCATGAAACCAGCGGGGTGAGTGGCGCGGGGATCACACTGATCGAAATGGCCATAGAGTTAGATGAAATGGGTGGAATTTCAGGAGCAAATCATAGAAATCTGTCCGACATCGCTGTTCTTCACTATAAACATGGTGTACAACGTGTACATGTACATGGTGCTCATGACACTGTTGCCTTTCCTGTTCCTGCTCTGCCTCAACGCGATCATTGTGTTCCGCCAAAGCCTCGAGTCCAACAAACAGAAGGAAGTGTGAGTTGTCTTTTCGTCGCTGTCCGCGATCTTTGAAACACGCTGCTGTAAACAGAGCCTTATCGCCAGTGGCAATACATCAAAGGCGATATTCTTGATATCCCTCTCATCACCGCCAAGTGCGTTGATCCACTCAGCTCTCAACACCAATCACCATATTTGGTCCGTCCTCCCTCGTCATCTCTAGTTTTTTTTTGGGCGAAATGTTTACGACTACTGTCAAATTGAGTGACTAGCGTTCTTCTCTGTTCTAGAGAAAAAACCTCGATGGCAGGCCTTGACATTAGAAACATTGGTCGGCCTCTATCTAATAGAATGAATGTTTTCCAGCAGTATATCATACACATATTCAATTGTTCATGTGCTATAATTCACGCCATACAGGAACAAACGGTGTAAAAACAACACAAGTACATCAACGTATGTATTTTGTGCGATTCTTTCGCGAACAAAAATTCTCTATTAGGTGTGATAATCATTTCGTCATTGAGAAGCAAATTACATGCAAGCCACAATGCGAGCCAGATCGGTCTTTCCACTACCTTTCAATCAAATTCAATTCTAACGCTCAAAACTCGTGTGAAATTCGCTTTTCCCGAAGGTTGGGACTAACCTTCTCGTGAACAAAAAAAACGCTTTTGAAGGATTACACACACTTAGCACAACAGTAAAAATGGGCTTAGAACAAATAGATTCATTGAACCCGTGGAAACACATATGACAGCCATTTTGTTGTCGCAAACCAATGAAATAACCTGGTGTGTGTTTTCAGAATGGATTCGTCCGACAGATTGCTGAAGCCGAAAAGTTCTCCGTCAGGAGGAGGCGACGACACTATCACCATGATCATGGTGGTCATCTTGTTCCTGGCATGCAATACACTGGTAAGTAACGCAGCAGCTCCAGAAGACTTTAATGGACCTTTGCATATTCTTTGCCTGAGACCACAACCGATGCATCCTCATCGTTACTTTTCTGATTCCCATCTAAGGCCTCGATGTATAAATTTTGGTGTACGTTTTCATTGCAACTTGGCTACCTGGGGTAAGAGCAACCCTACCCTTCATGTTAGCATTATATCATAAATTATTAATATTAATTATGGGAATAGAAGAGGTTTTCTTAGGAGTAAGATAATATGGTGTGAAATTAGTATCGAATGAATATGTTTGTGCGAGTGGTCAGCATAGGAGAGCTTTGCTGATGAACGTGCGCTACAACATCAGCCCAAATAATTGAGTACAAAGCCTAGCAAAATCTTCTCCCACCTGCTGCCATCGTCTCCTCCATTGCTGCTCAAACTTTCGCCCTTCTAGCAGTATTTCCTGGAGAATGGCAGCAATGGAAGGGAGAACGGCAGCAACCGAGAAGAGGTGCTACTAGGCTTTGTCCTCTACGTATTATGCTGTTCGAGCTGATTTCCTGCTACCTAAGTCATAACATGAAATGCACAGAAATATTAGGGTGTTAAGTTGGAAATGCTCGCTGAAGTTTCGACGTCATTATGAACGTGTTGCCAAATGTTTTCTGTCAAACTTTTGATATCACCTGAAAGAGCAAATCATGGAGAATTTTTTCGCATGTGAGTTGTCGAACATCCTTTCATTGTTTATTTTTTAGAGGAATTTATAAGGAGACCGACCAAAATTTCAGAATTTCCGTTCGATTGTTTTATGTAGTAAAAGAGTGTTAAACTGCCGCTGAGCACCACCGCAGACCATATAAAGAATTAAGAGAATTTTTGCCGTATTACAGAGCTGAATCCATGAGAGAATGGATTACTCGAAAATGGCCCCGAACTTGGGTAACTGAACCGGAATTGTGACTGAAAATCGATTCCTCGACTGCCCTGTTCTTCAAATCTGGAATCGGGAACCACACTTAGGACCGCCTAATAGCCCAGACTTTGCGCTATCAGATGACCACTTATTTGCGTCGTTTAAGCCCTACATGGAAGAGAAAAATTCCAAAACTGTGACGAAACTAAACTTTGGGTGTGTCGCTACTTCAGGTCACGGCGCTGCGATATTCCACAATAGAGCACTCATAATTTTTGTGGAAGATGTCGAAGGTTCAACAATACTAATTCTGCATTAAACCCAAACTGGGGTGTTGAAGCTTTGTTTTTAAAAAAATAATTTGTTCAATGCAAAAACGCGCATTTCCAACTTAACACCCTAATAGCAACCAATTTCCTGATAGTTACATTCCCTAGCTTCCTTTTGCATACTTTTGGTTCACTCTACGACAATTCCAGCCAATCTGCTCCGTTTCTCTCGCGTTCTTTGTCAAATATTTGTTACAGAACCCGTTTTTCAGATCTTTGTAGTTGTTTCGGAGCAATGAATTGCTCTTCTTTCGATTTCTCAAGGTCGTAGAGCACAAACGTCTACTCATTTCAGCACTGATTACTATCTCTACATACTGCCTTGAAGTTGTAGTTATTTTCCTAGAATGAGGATGGCTGAATTTCTGCTCTATTGTCTCCGAACACCGCACACTATCTCGTGCTGTTTCTGTCCTCTAACTACTCTCAAAAAAGATTCCCTGAGCAAACGAACCATATAACCAAGTTCTGCAAGTTTCGTTCTCTTCCTAAGCCTCTCCCTTCCAGGCTCTGATCGTAAACGTGATCGAGACGTTCTTCGAACCAGACCCTATCCTGCTCAATCTTCTGTCCGACGCCAGCAACTTTCTGGTTGTCTTCAACTCCTCCGTTAACTGTGTCATATACTTCGTCTTCAACAACGAGTACCGCGAGATTTTCCTGTGAGTCTCCATTTTCCGTCGCATTTTCCCCATTGTGAGCATCGATGTTCAGCGCTAAATTGCACGAGAAGGTGGACTCGCTGCCGTGGTGGTTGTGCTGCTGCCTGCGATGCTGCATGAAGCGTCGACACCGTCAGGACCTCATCTACCAGCCGGTCGCTAGCGATAAGGACAAGGAGAAAAGGCACTCGCTGCGTTACGTTGTGGCCGAGGCGAATGCCGACACTGTTACAAGTAAGTGAACTCTTTAAAGAAAGGCATACTTGTTTTATAATTACCCAACCCTCATCACATTCTAAGAACATGTTGAGGGCTACGTTTACGGAATTTCTTTTACATCTTCGTTGAAAATGTCCCTGTTAGATTCTCATTACCAAGGCGTGTTAATTAACATGGACTTCTTATTTGTCACTAGTACATCTCCATGGAGCTCGCTGATCTGACATAAATGTATATCTCTCGAGACAAAATAGACCAGTGTTTCCGATAATATGAGGGAGAAGCTGGTCAATGGGAGGTAGGAAACTGGAACCCAGAACATTCCTAGGAGTTGATTTGCCCGCATTTTTTCACTTAGTAGCCACACATGGTAACCCTAATTGCGTCACTTCGATGTTGGTTCTCTCATGTCACTATATCCTTGAAGCGTGCTGTCGGGGAATTTATGAATGTTCTTGGAAATTTCTGTGTTCCTCGTTCATCCAGAACGGGAGAGCCTTAAAACGTGTGATTTTTCTTGCTTTCTTCGCCAGTAGTTGCCATAGCTGTCTGTAACTACTTGCTAGGAGAAAATGCCCATCTATACCAATTTTTGTCGGAACAACTCACTGATTTTGAAGAAGCAGATAGAACATAGTAAGGGGATAGGGATTATTTGTGAGTTCCACCACTAAACTGGGCAATTCCATTCTGTATTTTGTTTCTGCCGAATCCATCGCTTTCTTTCAACTGCACCCCATCCCTACGGCTTTAAAGAAAAGCACGAGGTGGTCACTGGCGGTTAGGACCTACGAAATCCAGTCGGACTCAGAAATGGGCTACTAAGTACCTACATACTGAGTTTCTTCTAGGAAAAGAAGAGAGCACTATAATAATGACATGAATATCTATTAATGAACACGAAGAATTATATTTCAACAAGGAATGCGTGCCATTTCGAGAAGATTTAGTCCAATTCATCTCAAATTCGAGCCGAAATCCTCGGAGAAACTAATCACGGTACGGAACTGTTGGAACCCTCTACAAGTCGTTGAAACTTGTTTTGCTATTAGGACCTGATAGATACAAGAAATTGTCAGTGGAGCACGTTTTCTCCCTCAGCCCGAGAATATTCTCAGGATCATAATTTTATTTAGTCAAGGCAAAAGGTATTCAACTAGCGGTCAGAAATCAAAGTTTCGCTACATTCCTTTTTTACTCGATTACGCGAAGATATCAGCACTCAACTGCTATCGAAATAGTTGGGAAAATTTGCAAAAAAAAAACCCTCCCCAGCCGGTGTTCTTTGGTTTCTTGTTGTTGTCAAGTCACTCTGCCAATTTTAGCCTCGGTGACAGCTTCATCTCCTGTCTGGCAACCTCTCACACAGCGACACCTCCCAAATATGGAGTGGCCTGCCGGCTGTTACGATCCTTCGGCTGCGCATTTGACTCTGATGGACGACGACGACAGTGGATGGGACGATGGCAGTCAGGTTGGTCTTTTGGTTATTGTGCTACAAGACATGAGGTACGCTGCTGGGTTGTGATTGGTTGATTCATGTGCGCGCTTCGGCCAGCTTCGGCCCCCTAAATTATAAGCAGCGCTGGGGAAAATAGTCGCGTCTCCTTAGCTGGACGTATGTATGATACCGGAGCCAACAAACTGTAAGGAGCCACCGGTCTCATTCAGTGTGTCGGATTTGAAGGACTAACTTGAATTCAATGAGCATACACATAGTGCGCGGCGCACGTCTTGACCGCCTCCCAAAATTTTGAAGGACACTCCAGTTGCACCTAAAAATTAAGTGTATTAGGCCGTGCACAGTTGCCGCTTCACCTGTTTTAATAGGCTAGAACAGAAACAGAAGGATCGGGCAAGGTTTAGAGCGGTGATGTCGATGAAATGTGTGGATGCGCAGGCGATCAGAGTACAGCGTTACATATGTTACGCGTGCGAGCGGGTCTCCATCACTGGAGCGTTCCACTGATACAACTTTGAGTCAAAGCTCACGAGAACTTCATTCCCATAGGACATAACCCATGTTCCAGGTGTCTCAGCGACAGTATCCAACGAGGTGGCTGGCCGAGGTGAACATCGTGGACGGGCAGATCGACGGCCAACGACCGCACATCGTCGTGAAGCCGATCAGCAGTCTGCTCGACCGAGAGACCATCTCGATCACCGCACTCTGAGCTTCTCGCGCTTTCGAGCAAATCCGCTGCTTTCAGAGTCGATGTCTCCGCTTCTCAACTCGCTACTTGCATGTTACTACCTAAACTTCCATATCTCAGGGATCCCACGTTCACGTAAGATCAAGCCATGCTTACACACAAGTGCCATAGAGGTGTAGAGCTTTGTCCTCCACTGATACCGGTTTAGCTGTAATGATGCTCTCATTTGATGCGTTCAGAAACAAACTGCTGATAAGTTTATGTTGTTCGAATATCAAATAATTGTTGAAGAGACAGTGTTCATAGTACTCATACTTTTATATTGCGATGAATAAATGTGTGCTCCTTGCATAATAAAAATTATGATTTATTGACTTGTTAATGATACCATATACGTATAGTGAACTCCAAACGGCCGTAGACAAGCGGCGCGACCGCGGCACGGCGTTCTTGGGCAGAAACAACCTGAGCGAGCATGCAGAGTCCCTGCATCTCTGCCCAGGAACGCCGCGCCGCGGTCCAGACCTTCGTCTACGGCCGTTTGGAGTTCAATGTATGTAGGTGTGCCATCTTCTGATCAATGTCAAGGAGAAAACGAGCCACTCAAGAACAGCACAAACGAGATCAAGGAAGAAAGACCATTTTTGAAAGAATAGCACTACAAACCACTTATGCGTTGCAGACCATCTGGCATGATCTCGATTCTGTCCAAGGCTTCTCCTAACATGTAAAATTGAATAAATAATAAATTTCATGCTCATCTCTATGATTGCGTAGGAGCGCCAAGAAAGTGTTAGCCACTCTTGGGAAGGAAGAAAAAAATATTTAAAACTAACGTTCCGTATAAGTTGTCAACTTGGGGACACGCATCCCAATGGGTTGCTATAACCTTGACGTGATGTTGAGTTTGCATCGAAGCTGTGCTTTCCGCCAGTACTTCTATTAGTTATAAAAGTGTGGACCACAATCTTCTACCATTTAAATCCAGTTCTCATTGCGAATTCTCCGGAAACTCTGCTCCTATTTTCCCCATATCTTCCATTTCTCACATATCGGCTGCTATGGCTTAGAAAAGTCCCTCTGTGAAATCGATAGAAGAAAGTTTGACTTTGCAAATGTAGTAATCTTTGTAAAGCAAAGTATGCACGTACCTACGTATTTGATAGGGAGTGGATAGATATTAATCTTAAAGAACAAAAAGAATTGAAAAATTACAGCAAATGTCCTTGGTGACAAGTTAGGCACTGAGTTTGACCTAGATTTTGTCGGTGTTCTTCATTCGATCAGAGAGCTCCACGCAGTGCATGTTATTTTACCCTTTCGGTTTTAATAAACTCATTTTGCACTATCCTGGTCCAGCGAAAACTGTATCTGTGCTGATAATTCAACTCTATTTCCTGAGTTTCACATGGCATAACATTACATACAAGGAATAGGCATAGAGAGCAAAAACATCCTGGAAGTGAACTATTAAGCGATTTTTCATGGTCCGTGGTTCCAACAACAAAGCTTTATCAATTTTCTCCGTTGTTTTTGGACCACCTGTTTACCGAGCTCTAGCATTCATATTTTTCAATTTTTATGTAGCGTTGACCTTGCCTTTAGTCATATCTTTATCCTTCCACTGTTTTGTTTTGGTGCATTTTTTCGATGTAAATGAATAGATGAATAAATAAATAAATGAATAAATAAATAAATAAATAAATAAATAAATAAATAAATAAATAAATAACTATATGATCTCTTAGTGAAAGCTATCATTCGGAATATTTCAAAACCTTTGAACGGAAAAATAGGGGTAGAACAAGTCTTGCCTTAAACTTGCAGGGGAATTTACGATGTTTCTGGATCATGTTCTTACAGTTGCTCGTTGACTAATTGGCGTGTTTTTCGCTGATCGGCTGTACTCAAGTTATTTGTCAGACTCATCACACCGCAGATTAGTGCAAAGCTCTTGCTGACGGCAATTTGTCGGCAATGACATTGATAAATTATTTTCATCGCTGTTGACTGTGGTTCAGCCGTCAGCTGCTCCTCATCAACTCAAGGGCATCCTCGGAAATCGGTCTGCAAAAACACATGATCGAACAGATCCTGGTTCTGGGGGGCTACTGATCTGATGTCGCGGCACTACAGCTTAATATGAAGAAAAAATGGAAATTCTTTCACCCTAAGCCCTCTTCATGTCACATTTTTCTTTTTTTTTGTGGCATGTTACAGTGTAGATCGCTCAAAAGGCCTGCATCTGTTATCTTTATTCTTTTTGCGAGCAAAACTACCAGCTTGGCATGCCATTCTGTATCTGGGTGTCTATTTGTCCCAGTACTGCGGCTCTTTCCCATGCCTAGCCAGCGACATATTTACAGACACAGAGGTGGCCCATAATCGTTATCAAATGCAAAACAGTGTTATCTCGCCGAAGCACCAACAGCCGCAATCGTCTGCCCAGCTCCAGTGTCTCGTTTCCAGTGCTTATCTGCTCCCACCTAGCACAACCTCGCTTAGACCACAGCCTTCAGCAGAGATTCCCTTTCAATCCTCTACAGCAATGACTTTCTTCTTCAGATGAGGCTTCTCGTGCTCATCGCCCTCGTCGGAATCGCAGCAGCAATGCGCGACCAGTCCATTGCCGTACGCGGGAAGCTGATGTGTGGACCGAAGCCGGCGTCGAACGTTCGAGTCAAGCTATGGGAGGAGGACAGCGGTACTGTGTTTCGAAGATCTGTTGCATTTTGTTTATGCTATTCGATTAACAATCTCTAGCAGGACAAACCTTCCTATCAGAACCAGAATCCCATTCAGAAATGGCCATGAGCAAAGAAACAATTATGCATGGTCCATGGGACCCTTTGACTTTAGTACAACTTTTGCCATTTTTTTCGTGAGTTAGGAATAGGCCCTAGATCAATCACTGAGACTGCCCGTGGTAAACGTGCTAAAATACTCAAATTTACCCTTTACCTGGCACACACCAACATACCCATACACCCATTAAGGCCGCAGGTTTTCAGAGCTAGCTGCTACCCATAGGTAATCATATTCATCGGATCCGGACCCTTGGCTAGGATTCACGAACACATAACCTAGCAAAACCACGTTAGCAAGCCAATGTTCAAATCCTGCGTCTCTGAACACTATGTAGTCAATAATATAATACAAGTGCTCCGACTCGCCTCCGGCGAGTCTCGCACTTGCCCGCTTCGCGGGACTTCGGAACTGACGTACCAATAATTTTCAACAAAGATGATGAAGCCGACACTTGCGAGGCTCGCCTAAGGCGAGTCGGAATACTTGTAGGGATGTAATCAAATTGTGTGTTGGTAATCGCTTCCGCATAGGAACTTCAACTTCGCATTTAACCCTTTCAAAAACGTTAAATTGACTTCAGACAGATCTCTGAGAGTTTAACCACTGACAGCAACTTATATTCCAAGAAGTCAATGAATAAACAATAAATAAACATTCGCTTTTTTTTCTGGGTTGACGATTCGAAGACATTCGCACATGAAACCTATAGCATTCGGGTCAGAATTGTGCCCCGCAGTGCAAAAAATCATTGTGATCTACGCGAAGCGCGGCAAAGCTGCGCTTTGCGCGGATAATAATGATTTTTTACACTACGTGGCACAATTCTGAGTCGAACGGTATAGGATTCATGTGTGTTTGTCGGTTGGATCGTGAGATATAAGCGATAACCAACAAACACACAAACAGATGAGTTTTACTATATAGTGATGGGGGTAGGGGGCCAAAAATCGATAAAACCGATTTCTGGAAAAACGGGAAAAGACCCTTACGTTGCACTGCGGGGCACAATTCTGAGTCGAACGGTATAGGTTTCATGTGTGTTTGTCGGTTGGATAACCAGCCATGCTAAACACCGTTGGTTTGCGAGGTGAACGTCTCATAAATCCCGGCTCTGGCGGTTTTTAAACTTATCTCGAATCAGCTCTAATTGCAAAGGACTTAGCTCTGGCCATAGTTTTGAGTCCTGGGCCCGTATCCAATATACCTTATTCGGTCGGATAAACACGCTCTAGCGGATATGTTACAGTGGATTCAAGAGTCTGCTATCCAATAAAAACATATCCGTGGATATGCAGATCCACAGGTTATCTTTATCCGGTCGATTTTCGCTTGATAACTTTTCGTGATCTTCTCCATCTCCACTTCGCGTTGCTTCTCGTCAAGACACCGCATTTGCGTCAAGAAATGAACACGTGGATGGATAAGTTATATTGGATAGCAAAGTGGATAAAAATCAGTGGCAACGGATATGCTCCCGCTGTGTTTTCCCTTTCACGGTCAAATATATTGGATACGGCTCCTGGAAATGATCTAGTTTCCCCACTGCATAAACATTCTCTCCCTTCTCCAAACGAGTCAAACACGTGGCTTACTTTTAGCCCTTTCGAAAGACAGTTCCGATTCCGCGAAAGACAATTCCCTTGCTTTAGTTATATTTTCCACCCTTTTACCTTGTGTGTTTGATCCCATTCGGAAAACGGTGGAAAACACAAGCGAAACATCCACACCAGCAGCTGCCGCGCCATATAGGTACTGTCTCAGTGTCAGCTCTTCTCTATAATCCCATGCAATCCCACTGGAGCATTCTATCACTATAGCTGACACACGGTAATTCGTGTGTGGTCGCTTTCCAGAGTACCTTTAGAACATTAGAATTCATTCTTGATGTCAAGAGACATGTGCTGCACAGGGCCGATTCCATGGAGAAAACAGCCGAAGGAAGCGACATAGGAGGTCACAGAGTTCATGCTGACAAACATTTCAGCATTATAATTTTCGGAAGGTTTCCAAGACTTTTCCTCAAAGGCAGGGGCCCACCTTGTTTTGCATGTCGGTGATATGTGTCCAGTCGATAAGATCAGCGGGGATAGACGCCTTTGCACGTAAATTTGATCCGTCAAACTCGTAAAACCCCCTCCCGAAAAACAGTTCTGGAGGCCATTTCGAAACATTTCATGTATATCGCCGTGATCAGCGAATCGAGGAGGCTCGGGCATAGCTCAAAAACGAGTACGAGATGGGCCACTGTCTTTAGAATGAAATATGTTAGGCACGGAAAAACACACAGAAGACACTACTCTCGAATGGGGCTGAATATCTTTCAGGTCCCGACCCGGACGATCTCCTCGACCAAGGCTACACTGACGCCAATGGCGAATTCCAGTTGTCCGGTGGAACCGCTGAGCTGACTCCTATCGACCCCGTATTCAAAGTGTACCACGACTGCGATGACGGCATTAAGGTTTGTCGAGAATTTGAGAATAACTACGCATTGTGAAGAAGATTTATTGCAGCCCGGATCAAGGAAAGTTAAATTTGCTCTACCAAAGTCTTACATCACGAATGGGAAAACTCCCAAGAAGACGTTTGACATTGGTGAGTACCATTACTGAAACTGCACTTTTCGGCGAAACTATCGGTCATAGCTATTGAAGAACATAATTTTCTTCTTCATGGTATTACACCGTGCAAGCTATACTTTCTTCAAATATTAGACGATTTTGCATCAGAATGACGCATTTTATCATTTAGCTGGACTTAGCGCCTCTACAGCAACATTCCCAAAAATGCTGCAGATTTTTGCAAGAAAATTATCCATTATCCCTCAAAACTCTCACCTGCACAAAAATTCACAGCTGCAGCTGCACGTTACTGGGCATCGAAAGGACACCACCAAATTATTTGTTAATGTATTTACTTACTGCACCGATTATAATCATTGCGCCAAAAAACATCATTTAGTAACACAGGAGGCGCAGAGAACAAAACTTAAAACTTCAGGTGCCTTCACATATGAATTAAGAATGGTCGCATAGGGGAGAGGGGGGGGGGGGCGGTCTCTGACGATCAGGCCTAGAAGACTAGCTACAAGGAGAAGTCTAGGATGAGCAACCATAGGTAAAAATTATGGAGCGAAGAAATGCAAATGATTCGAAGAAGCTGCAAATCTGGAATGTTCTTTGCTTCCAAAGCCTTTTTTTTCCTTGCGAGCTGCATTCATCCTAGACGAACATGCTGAAGAGTGTGGTAGGGCTTCAACAGCACTGACAACACATATTATGCTGCATGATTGCTTCGATCCCGTATACATACAGTCGTCGGAGCATAGACATACAGTTCTCGAAGCATGGACCAGGCGACACACTCATACGTACGACAAGGGTGAGATGGAAATCAAATAAGTGAAGGTTGCTTTTTTGAGATGAAAAACATCACCATGACATCCACTTACCAGAATGAAGACTTCACTGTTCCACAGATACATCATTATTATAAAATGCCTCTCTTCACTGCCATAAGAGGAATGTAAGCTTAATTAGTGACAGTTCTCAAAAAAAAAAAAAAAGAATGCATGTGTTATTTCTCCGAAGTCGAACATTGCGGCACCATTAGAAGACATGCTACCGTAAATCGCATCGGTGAGCGGCAGCGTCAGGGCCATACCGTCTTATAGGGTCAGCAACGAAATTATCTGCAAACACGTACGTGTTTCTATTTTCAGGTGTGCTCAACCTGGAAACGATCTTTGCTAAAGAAGAACGTGAAATGATTGTCTCACGAATGCGAAGAGGAGGCATCAATGCCGATTACATGGATGCCGACAAGAGCGGAAGCAGTGAAGAAAATCAGTAGCCATGTTTACAACCTTTATCTCTGTAACTTCTTTAGTTTGTGTATTTTGATTTTTCTTCTAATTTCGCTTCGTAATTTACTAATAAGGTTATCACTTTATCAAAGATTGCTTTCCATTAATAGTATTGCTAATAATATTTTACATACTATTTGTTGGACACTTTACAAAAGCTAGCACAAGTAATCGGGATCAAACTAGTGAAGTCATGTCAATTTTTAGACAGAATATTTTAAGGTCCAAGAGAAGAAATATTTCAAATTCCGAATGCTCTCTTTATTTTTTTATATATTTGTTCATTTATTTATTGCACTCTAGGTGCACTACACTTGATGGACAAGTCAAACGCAGAACAAGCAAATCAAACTAATTGAAAATAATTGCTCCAAAACCGAAGATGATTAGAGTTGTCAGAAAAAAAAATTACGCAAAAAAGCAGCATATCTGTTTGAGTAATGCAACAGCGGGATAGTGCGATAAAAGTGGAGAGATGAGAAACTAACCCCGAGTCCGAATACCCTTGAAGCTTCAAGATGTCATTGAATTCCACACAATGAAACTGCATGTTGTTCTCAAATGGTCATACTCAACGTTGCCCCATGTACCCACATCAGCTGCCCTGGTTCTCCTTGGAAAGTCATCATAACCTAAAAGAGCTTCGGCAAACGGGTATGCTAGCTCACCCCGTTTGTGTTGGCGAGCCAACACCGTACACTCGCGTGACCGCCGCGCGTAGATCAAACGGAGGGCGATCGACACGTCAGCCATTGATCTCGAGGCGACGGTCCAATCAGAGGACGCCGCGGGTCCAGAGGTTAAGAAAGCCCGCCAGTCTCGCCTATAAAAGGAACATCGACGCCATAGCGTAGCATTCTTAGAGGGTATTTATGGTTGACGCGCGTCGAATTTGACGCGTCGGCCTTTAATTTCTCGAATTTTTCACGTTGTCTCGATGCGGCGGAAATGGAAACGCGTTTTGTTCGTGCGGCTGTCGCGACGACAAAACCAGGAGCATTCGCGCCCCACTAGGAATTCTCTTCTCCTCCCTCTTTTGCATTGTGTATCGTCGCGTTAAATTTGACGCGCGTCAACCATAAATACCCTCTTACTTTGTTTGTTCTTGTTTCGTTGATGTTAACTCACAATCCTGTTGCTAATACACTCGCATCTTGTTCATCGATAATGGAAGAAGGACGGGTTTAATTACCCAAGTTCGAGGAGCCTCCGGCCCGACAACCACCAAAGTGCTGATTGTGTCGAGGAACCATTTCCACTGGACCACCGCTTACAAGTCCCAACGTCAAACAGATAAGGTTAGTTTCTACGGTTTCTTCGACACAATTAATGAACTTGTAGGAGGGAAGCAGCAGAACGGTCAGAAGACATATGAACCTCAGCAAAGCATGGCCATGCAGAAGAATGAGGGTAATTAATCCAAATTAAACCAATATCACACATCCCTATCTACCTCAAGAAACGAAACAGAGACAACAAAAATTTGTAAAACGGTGCAGGACACACGATGCACAAATGGAAAACACGGAGTGAAATTAACCCGTGGGTATCAGCAGTGGCAGTTGTAACGTCTCACTGGAGGAAGGAGCTAAAAACACAAAAAGTAGTTTGATTAATAACAGAGAAAACTAAAAGTCACTGATGCCTAAAAGATCTTAATTTACACAATCTTGCTCGAAAAATGCCAGTGTTCGGCGAGGATATTTCATCATTGGGTTTTCTGTGATTTCTTTAACCACCGAGCAGCACGGTAAAAGTAAAAAATGTAACGTTTTAGCAAATGGGTGCAAATCTCGGAACAGTACTCAAGATGAAGAAGCACGTATGGACTACAACTTCAAAAACATACCAAGTTCATTTGAAAGAACATTTTGAAATATGGTGAACAATACAGAGAACGCTTTCCTTGTTACAAAATAAATGGGGTGGGTGACTATTTATAGGAGAACCAATTAGCGAGACTCGCCTCACACCTTTTTAACATGTCTCGCGCCTTGTTTTACAAGCACTTGAATCCCACCCTCGCTGCTCGATGGTTCTACCCAGATTGATCGCTCCATGAGCATAATTAAAGGCAGCACTCACGGAAATTTTTGTGTGGGAGATTTCGTTGAATTTCGAGGTTTTTAGAGACGATGAACTCATAGGCAGTGATGAAACAGCGTGAAACACGCTGGGAGACGGGAAATGAAGGCACCGTTTTTCATGTGTCCAAAGTGCGGACGAGCTTTCCGCTTAGCGTATACGCGAGTAACGCCACGAAATCCCGTGGATGGTGCGCATTTCACACACTACACTGCACACTGTTGCATACAACACCCTATACACTAGGCTAGAGCACGCGTCGAATTCCAAGTCAATAGCGTTAACTGACGCAGCGGACACCAAAATGGCCGTGCTCGCACCCGTATCCACAGCAGTATCTCCGCAGATAGGCGGTTATTCTTTCTGTTCAACTTACCGTAGTAATTTAGTAGCAGACGGCTACGTGGTAAGTAAATCAACTCAAAAGTGAAAATTTCCGTGAGTGCTGCCTCTAAAGGCAGCATCCACGGAAATCCTCACTTCCGAGGTGAGTCGTTCTCCGTGTAGTCGGCTGCCAAACTTTCACAATGGTAGCTTGAACACAGAAAAAGGCGGCCTATTTGTGGAGACACTGCCGTGGACACAGAGCCGAGCGTGGCCATTTTGGTGTCCGCCACGTCAGTTAACGCTATTGATTTGACATGCCACGAGTGGTCTAGCCCAATATATCATGTTGTATATGGAATATTGTACAGTGTAGGGTATGGAATGCGCACCATCCACAAGAATTCATGACGATACGCGCGTATATCCTCAGCGGAAAACTCGTCCACGCTGTGGACGCATTTGAAACAGCGCCTTCATTTCTTGTTTTCCGGCGTGTTTCACGCTGTTTCATCACTGTCTATGAGTTCATCGTCCTTGAAAACCTTGCGATCCAAAGAAATCCCCAACACAAAAATTTCCGTGGGTGCTGCCTTCAAAGGCAGCACCCACGAAAATTTTGGACATCACGATCTCAGCATATTTGGGAAGTATTGGGAGAGCTCAACACTTTCTCCAAGGAAAAACATCCCTTCAGTCTTAAAAGTACTGTCTTTTATAGTTCGTAATCCAGTTACGTTCAACAGAAGTGAACGAGTTGAGCAGGCCATGAGATAACGAGCGATGGCAAAAGATCGATAAGGCCGAATTTTCACCAGACGGATTTTGCCGAAATCAGTTATTTTCTTATGAATTGCGGTCTATCCGCACCGTTACAAAAGAAATAACCATTGATGAACTAACACTGATTCACAAAGAGGTTATCTAAAAACAAAAACATCATGGAGATCCCAAACAAGGGAAAAATGAGAGAAAATTGGAATTTTGTCAGAAAGTGGTTTTTATGGTGGCTAAATAGCTAGATTTACCGCATATAATAGAATAGGATCACAGTTAATAAGAACAAGCAAAAGAGAGAAGATGGGAGGCAAAAGACCGGATTTTCAAAGGTTAATGAGGAATTCAATTGAGAAGAACGACGGTTTGACAATTAGATCAGTTAACAATCCATCTTTCCAGCGCCCCAAAAAGATTTCGGTGCTCTACTGCTACCAAAAGCAACCGCGAAAACGCGTCCAATCAGCTGAGAATCAAGTCCGCCTGAACCTAGGCAATCATCTTGGAAGTAGCGAAAAGGACGCTTCCAGTGCAGCTTGTTCGACGAAAGTATTTTCGAAGTCCAGGGTTTTTCAAAACTGCCAAAATGTTCGAGACGAAATTTACCGTGGGTGCTGCCTCTAAGTTAACTCCTCAGATCCTTGACAGCGAAGCAGTCCAATGCTACCTCTTGGCACTCTTCCAGAGAGAACCGATCCGGCATTGATCGAGCAAATTCCTTGCCCATAACAGGAAGGGTGGTGGTTTGAAGAGAAATTATGGTGTTCGGTATACTGAAATGTGAAAATAATATCACCCATACGTTATCATGACCGTGTTTTTGCGGAAAAACGCAATAATGATGTGTAATCGATGCGCATCCAAAGAACTTTGGATGCTGCAAAATTGATGAGTTTGATAATTGAAAGATAAAGACTCTGTAGTTTCACAATTCTACGACGAGTACTGGATCACCAGGTGGATCGAAGTCGAGGATAATTCTAAGACGACATTCCGGTACGCCATGACGTTGGAACTGAGTTTGGAGGTGGCTGAATAATGTTGAATGAGAGTGGACACAATAGTATAGTATATAGAAATGTCGTCTCTACCTGCACATCTTTCCGTACACCCGCGTCGTTTTCTTAATAGTAATAGCGTGGAGCACTGGCATTTCAATTCCACCTTCACGCACGGCATGGACTGTGTAAAGGTGCTCCATCTTCTTTGGTTGGTAGGTATGGATGCCGTCTCCAACGGGGGCTAAGAGGCCATTACGGCAGGCCAACTGAAGGAAGTAAGTACCTCAAAATGTGTCATCGGAGGAAAGTCACTATACCTCTACGGTCTTCCCGGAGTAGTAGGTGTGGATGTCTTCACCAAATCCTTAGTGTAGAAAGAGAGCCGTCCCTGAACTGTACAAGAGATGGGGGAACGTTCGTCAGTGGTACTTGGTTACCACCTATCGCGTGAAGTCTGCTGTAAGATGAACCAACATTAAGCAGTAGTAAAACAAATAGCAAGTAAACTTATGCATACTTCAATACGTTCTTTAGCCTTGTCCCAAAGTCTTTTTGGTGAATTTCTGTTAAAACTGTGTCCCTAAGGTCATCCACATCTGCAATTACGTTAATTGAGTTGTACAGAGAAATTTGATGCTACCGTGTTCTATCACGTACCGATGCCCAGCTCCTGGGCCATGTTTCCGGATTTCATGGTCGCTAATGGCCGGTTCTAAACTATGAGTGGAGTTTGACCGTCATACCTCGTAGAAACATCTCGCATACAGCTCCTGATGTAAAACACATAAGTTATAAGGGCTTCCGAAACCAAAGGTCATGTAAAAGATACTTTGTACACAATCCTGTTAGCTATATCTTTGCTGAGTTTCGTCGGAGTGCATACGTTCCCCAGCTCATAAGGGTCTGTGAGGAACTCGTCGCCGATAACCTGAATACCAGAAAATGATGTGATAGATGGCATATTGTCCAGAAATTGGTGTGGTAGTAGTTTTAGTAGAATGTACCGTGATTGGGTTCCGCCTCTGTTTTTTTTTGCATCCTGCACACGAACACACATCGTAGCCCTTATTGGTCCTGACGTGAGCGAAAGTGTAACCCACTGATGTTCCTGGAATCCTATAGCTCAGCAAACTACGCTTTCCACTTTGACCTACCTTTCGTCTCCCTTTGAACATCACCGCGGAAGCGGTGTCGTAGGAGAAGGTTTATCATTGACTACGTAGTGCTCCTCCGCTGGGGTGGGAGGTAACGATACCGATGAAGAGGATAATGTAAGTGCGGTAGAAGTATACAAGTTTGGGTTGTATTAGGTTGTTGCGAAAATAATTGCCGTTTCACGGTATGCTTGAAAAAAAAATTTTCTTGCCCAATTCAACAACTTCGAGCCAACTAGTGCTAGCTCATGGAAGAGTTTGTTCTGCTCTTTCAGATGCTTCTTCAATAATCTGGATAGCTCTTTCCTGGACTTTTTTTATAGGGTCGCGAAAAATGGTGAGCCGACGCGATTTTTGAGTGATCATGTTGTACGAGTTCAAACTCAGCCATTCTGCATCGAAAGCAGCCCGTAATATAGCGCTTGCTTTTGGCACGAACTCTCCTTCCGAAAGGACAGTGAGGTGCTGGTTCGCAAAAATCTTTCCCGGCGATTTTGATCTCGAAGGTAAACCCGGTCGTGGTCAAAGGATGTTGCTGGACGATCAAGCACTGAGAGCAGCGGTGGAAACAAAACCCGATACTACTACTCGTACGTTGGCGGCAGGCCTGGGGGTTCACTATGCTACAGTCTCAAAACATTTGACCTTCATTGGCATGGTGAGAAAAATGCAAAAGTGGACACCCCATGATTTGACCGATGACCAGCAATCCACCCGCTACGAGATCTGTTCTAACCTCCTCGTTCGCCAGAAAAACGAGCCATTTCGTGACCGTTTAATAACTGTAGATGAAAAATGGCTCCTATCTGATAATAAGAAACGTGATTATGTATGGGTAGACAAGCTCTCTACCCCTCCAAGCTTCCTTAAACCAGATCTTCACCCTAGAAAGGTTATGCTGACAGTTTGGTGGTGTTGTAATGGTGTTATTCATTTTAGCCTTCTGCAACCTGATCAGGCTGTTACATCAGAGTCTGACTGTTGTGATTTAGACCTGATGTATGAAAAGTTGCGACAAATGTGGCCGGCAGTGCTAAACAGAGGTGGGCCTCTCCTGCTCCAGGATAAGGCTAGGCCTCACACTTCAACACTCACCCGGCAAAAACTGACGCAGTTAGGCATCGAAGTTCTCCCTCAACCACCTTACTCTCCAGACTCTCCCCTACCAAATATCACTTTTTCCGGGCTCTCGAAGCAAACCTGCGTCAGCAGCAGTTTCCTGATTTCGAACATGTTGAAATTGCATTCCAAGAGTTCTTAAAATCTTGTGATCTCAGTTTCTATTGTAGAGGCATAATTGAATGACTGGATCGTTGGCAGAGATGTGAAGAATCTGATGAATTTTATTTTGATAAATAAAGTTGAGTTTGAGCATAGTTACAGCATTTTGAACTGGGCTGTCTATTTCGGCAATTAATTTCGCAACAACCTGATACATGGATGGCATATCGTACGACAGCATTAACAATGACAATAATCTGAGAAGAAGTATAAAGGCGAGCTTATTGGAGGTGGACATGTAGTTGTGCTATACGGATTAGGAAAGAGCTGCCTCTGACTGAAAAATAGCCCTGATGAGGGCTGTTGTGGCTAAAAAAAAGGATACATTCCTTAGCAGTGACTAAAGTGAACAGCAGAGGCAAGAGAGGTAATGAATATGCTCGGTGTTTCCGAAGCGTTGACCTCTTCCTGATAGCTTCACACATACGATATTGAACCCTCTAGGAATGTGTAGTCCTCAGGCACCGCCGTGAGCAAATGGCGATGCTCCTCGATACCTACAGACCTCCCTATTCTCTTTCAAAATTGATGGGTTATCAAATTATTTCTAGTGCACAATAGAGTTATACAGAATGGAAGGTAGCAGAGAAACTATGAAAAGGTAGTTCCATATCTAGGCTTAGCCTATACCTTAGGCCTAGGCTTAAACCTGAAAGGCCTAGACCTATTCCTAAGCATAGGAGTACGCATAGGTTTATGCATACGCTTAAGCTCCAACTGCTTGAGCCTAACCTTTGATGCTGATTGAGGACACCCTCCACACTGACACCTACATGCAGATTTTTTAGTGTAATCTCAGTTTCCAAAGTTCTTGTTTCAAGTCTGAAAGATGGCTCGCTCCGAGATCAGCGTTCGTCGCGCGCGACGATGCGTCCGACTTGTCTCGTTGGGTGTCACTTTCCTTGATGCATTCCAGGTGTAATACTTCGGCACCTCTGGGTACAGAAGGGTTTGAGCAAATGGGTCTTGCTGACATAGGAGGAAGAAGGCCATCAGTGCTGTGTTTGGGGGATTTGCTTCTCTCTCCTGAGCGTTATCAGCAGCGAAGTAAACTCGCTGTCCATTTTCGGGATGAACACTGAAATGCACAACAGGCGGATGATGCCCGTGGATTGAAAAGCACACAATGCGCCGCACTCCTTCGTTAGTGGTTGCACATCTACCCGTCAAATACTGCATGATCTCATCAAGGGCACCGTTTTCATCTTCTAACCGAAGAACCACCAGATCGCTGCCTTTGTTAACGTATTTGCAGATGTACTTGATGGACTTTACTGAATTGCAATATTCGACGTTGATGTACACCCCAAACATTGTTGAAAGGTAAAGGCTGTAAGGCACCATTTACTCATTGCCTACCTCAATCTCTGTCTGCTGATTGTTCTTTCTTACTTTAACAATCACAATAAACCCTCCTTCGTCTGTATCTTCTTTATCAGTGTTTGATGAGAGCACCTCCTTCGTCTGGCCTTCACATTCTATAATATGTAGGGGGTAGCTATCGTTTCCGGTATGGGTTTCCTGTTTGCATTCTCGCAGGTATTTTTCGTAGATTTTCTCTCTTTCATACAGGGGGGTTAGGCTTCGGTGGCTGGCATGGCCCATGGATCATGTTCTTAGTGATTATTCCGTAAAGTTCAGGATCTTGTTCTGAATTCGGGATCTCAGCGGAGATAATGCTGTCGATGTGAGTGGGATGGATCTTATTCTTAAACCATATGAGAATATGAGCGTGAGGCAGACCTCTCTTCTGCCACGATTGAATACATATAGTCAACATCGAGTTTTTCCGTAAATATGGCTCTTGGTTGTGACATAAATAAACTTCGTGAGTTTTTGTTTGAAAACTCTCGCGATCAAATCATGGCGATTATGTAGATGGTGCTTGGCCCTCCAGGAGTTCTCCGATTTCAGTCCATTCCGGATTGCACGTAAACGTGACGAGTAGGTCTGGACCTCCACAGGTGCGAACATGTAGCATCGCATACTGGTGTTTTCTTGCATAGGTCATGGGCTACCTGTGAATGGCGTTTGTAATATAGCCAATCGCCCAGCATCCGCGGAATTGCTCTCGTTCACTACAGCATCCCTCAAGTGGATGTAATCATCTACTCGCACCTTTTTCTGGTTGAGGCGGATGTATAGAAGACGCTCACTCTCAATTTTGGCGTACATGTCGACGATACGATAGTCGGATTGGGTACTGATGAGCATGCTTCCGAGATGCGCTGCAGCGAATCATTCGGTGTCTAAATGATGCCGCGCCAATGAAACTCATATCCAATCATCACCATTGCAACTTCGTTTACTGTGGGCGCGTTGAAACGACGTTCATGCCACCGGTCCTTCGTTAGCTCGGATAACGTCTCTGAATTCATCCTCTGGCATTTTCACCACTTTACCAAGTTATTATGCTGGTGGAACATTCCCTGCAGATTTAATACAGTGTTCCTCCTTGTACCGTCGGTGTTTTAACAGCGTTGATTGATCTGCTGCTATTTGACACCCACGAAATAAATCTGCAAAAAGTTGGGGTTCTCATTCGGAAGGGGGGGGGGGCAAAGATCCAACCTTATGCCGAATCTGGCCTCTTACTTTGAAAGTTCTCATGGAAAAACTTTCCTGCACTGTTGCTGTTGTACCGAAAGGAGCCATCTGGAAATATGAATTGTATCTTCTGATGTTCTGCAAAAAAAAAATGCTTGGAATCCGTAGTATTTCCAGACATGTACGAAAGAAGAGGTTCGGGTGGAGGGTTAAAAGGGGGCAGCATAACCATTAAGCTCGAGCAGCACATTCCAGGATGCTCACCTCTAAACATTTTTATCTAAGAAAGAAGACAGACTACACCAGACTACACCTATTTTTCCAATTACAACCTTTGAATGTGCTCGGTAATTGTAATTAGGATAATACCGGAACTCACGCTAACCTTAAGTCAGGTCGTCTGAATGTTTGTCTTGAATGGTGTCGTTGAGTGTTTTCGTTCTGGGGTCGCGCTGCTCAGGTGGCAGTCCTCGCGTCGGTCATCCTTAGTCAGTTGTCCTGATGTCGCGCTGTTCAGGTGTTTCAGCAGTCCTGGACTCGTCCATTCTTATTCGATTGCCCTCGAGCCTGGTGTCACGCTGCTCAGGTGCCTCAGCAGCCCTCGACTCTGCTGTTCTTATTCTGTTGTCCTCCAGTCTGGTCTCGAACGTTTCCGCTATCCCCTATCCGGCGGTTCTTCGTCGCTGTTCTTCAAGTTGGGAATGGTACTTTTGAGCCGTTTCAGCAGCCCTGAGCTCGCCAATACTTAGCCGGGTGAGTTCCATTCCGGAATTGTGCTGCTCGGACGTTTCAGCAGCTCTTGACTCAGCAGATCTTAGCCGTTCTTCTCCGAGTCTATCCTCACGCTGCTGAGATGTCCTGGCGGCCCTCGTACCTGCATTCTTAGCCGGTTCTCCTCAAGGCGTGCATCTCGCTGTTCCGTTGTTTTCTCTCATTCTATTCGCCCTTTGGTCGACCCTATTCTGAGAAGCTCGCCTTTTAGGAGGCGTTCTTGCTGGAAGGAACTCGGAACTTATGTTCGCTTTGAGGACACATAGCTTCTAGAGCTTGAACGTTCGAGCGCAGAAAACGTGTTGAGGCAAGTGTTCACAAAACACAAGATGTGCGCGTTCTTGTCTCATGCGGCGGCCCTGTAGCCCAACCACCAGGAGCCGGCGACGTGCGAGGCGAAGGCTATACATGGGCGGCCCGGCGAACATGCCTCGCCCCCTGTAGGAAACAACTTGAAAGAAAATGGTAAAGATCGGGAAGTTTGTTGCAGATTAAACATGCATTAAACAAAAAGACTGCTGTGCGCGAGGTTGTACAGGAGACAGCCATCGAGTAGGACGAGTGGTTTAGTTGACGAGTGGGTGCGATTTGTTGAAGATTAAAAAAACCTAAGTTGAACAGCAAGAGTCACCGGCAACATTAGCCAAATTTAGGTGTAAGTTTCGCGATGATTTCCCATTTTCTCCCTCTGCACATTGCTGGGAGCGCTAGATGAATAGAAGGTAACGGTAGCAGGGCTATCATTGCGCGTCAGTTAATTTTAACGGGGGTAGCAGAAGGGTGGGCTGCCAATGGTTTTTTTTTGGAATTATTACGCGCAGTCATCAACTTTACAATGTCATAGTCTTTGCGTAAAGTAACTTACCTAAACTAAAAGAGTACGCCCAGCTGTCCATCACAACCACCAAGGGTGGTAGTAATCCTCCTCTGTCGTGACATCACGTTCGAAACCTGTCACGAGGCTGGCTCGAGACAGGGCGCGCCAATTTCGCGCCGAACCGCATGCTAAGGCTGCCGATATACTCCTCGAGGAGTATAGCGGTTTTGGTCGCCGCTGTCGTCGACAACAGCGACCAACCGTCGCCGCTGTCGTCGACACGCCGTCGTCGATCCCAATCGACGACAGCGGCGACGATCGCGGCAACAAGGTTGGTTATGCGCTTCCAAATAGCTTTTGAACTTTTTGAAACGTTATTTTATGTTTGTGAATGCACTTCGTTAATTCGTAACTGTCTGATTTGTGGTATTGTAGTGGTGGTAGAATGTGATAGGAGGGATTTCTACTCTTCTGTTTTTGCTCGAATTCTTTTTCCGCAATTCTGTTGCCTTTGTGATTTTCGTTCCAGATAGGACCCACAATTGGCAAATGGTACAGCTGGCTGAAGTAAAAGGCACTTGGAAAGTGGATTGAGGCAGCTTTTCCCTGAGGGAAGCTCCGGAATCACGGAATTTTGTTTCATTATTTGTTTCTGGAGCTTCATTTGAATTTTGACTAAAATGTTCGAGTTCTTTTTCGTTTTTCCAACGCTTAATTGCTGTCTCTTTCATGACCCTGTGTGCCCTGCTGAGGAGGGTTTTCTGCGGTGGTTTTTTTCGGAATTAAAAGGCGAACCGTTGGTGAGCATTCTCAGGCAAGACATAAGAGGAAATACAGCAGAACGATCATGAAAACCACTCCCATCACTAGGCTTCGTAAAAAAGAAGGAATTAAGTGAGGTATACAGTGGCGGCCACATATTTAGCACGCTGCCAATTTTGGGCGATCAACTGATGAAAATATAAAATCTGTATTTCAGTACTGGAATGAGCTATCAGGACAATACTCGAGAATGTGATGAGGCATAGTGTTCTCCTTCCCGCCTCAACTTTGTTACTCCGGGAAATGCTTCTGGATGGGATTGCACGCATTTAGAGCTCAAAATGCAGTGCTTTTGGAAATGTTTCAATTTCTCTCGTAAATGACTTTATTGGATCTGGGTAAAATGTGATTTTATACTCGATATAATTGCGTGTTTCGCTATAGTAGTTTCAATGAGCAGTTTCCCACTTAAGGGGAGAACGGAAATTGTCAACTGGAGTAAAAAATGGTGAAAAAAGGATTCACGGTGATTCCAAGGATAAACCGTGCATTTCCAGCCGCGGATTTTTTTCCGATTTGTGTTGCTAACAGACAAACAAATACTAAAAGGAAGATTCCGGGGCTTCCTTCATTAGCAAGATTCATAAAAATGAAATTTTTGACGAAATTGACGGTCTTGTTTCTGTCTCTGGCTCCAGCCGGTGTGTAGAGTCCAGTAAAAGCGTTCATAGGGGAATGTTGACGAGAAACATGCTCAATCTGAATCACCACTTCATTTCCTTCCATAGCGAGATACACGAATTTTACACAGAATTTCGGAAAATCGACGAAATTGAACTTTAATATTTTTAATCCAGTTTGAATCGAGTCTGTGTCCGTGGTAAGCAACAGGAAGAAAGCCTTCATAATGCCTCAACACATATTCAAACTTGGTTTTGATTGCTCATCATAAGGCAGAGAAATGCAAAAAAATTCTGTCGGCCAAAATCGTGGGTGTGCTAAATATGTGGCCGCCACTGTAGATCATGAAAAAGAAACCGAAAGACCAATTTGAAACTTAAAGAGCTCCAAAACAAATAATGGAACCACGTTGCAGACGTAAAAATAATAGCTGCATTCATTCATGCATTGTTCTGAGATTCCCTTACTCTAACCGGTTCTTCCATCGCCGATTGTGAGCTTTACCTAGAATGAAAATCAAGGCATCAACGAAAATGCAAAAAAAAAATGCAAGGAAAAAACAAAAAGACAGAAATCTCAGCTCAATGCCATTACAGCCACACATAAGTTAAGGCTAGACATAAGTTGAAAAGCAGACAAGTACATTCGAAAAGACAAAACAACACTATAAATACATTAAAAACAATTTGAAAGTGCAAAACCTATGTTTCTCGCCGCGTTCGCCGCCGCTGTCGTCGATCGGGATCGACGACAGCGGCGACGGCAGCGACGGTCGGTCGCCGTTGTCGACGACAGCGGCGACAGCGGCGATCCACGCCAGCGACGCGCCGCCCACGATCGATAGGCACAGCGGCCAGTGTCGCCGCGGCGCCGCGACCGAAACCGCTATACTCCTCGAGGAGTATAGCGGCGGCCTAAAACACGCGAGAGCGGTGCGGTATCGCGAGCCTGTCCACTTGTTGGCAGGTTATCAAGTTGTCGCGAAGTCATGAACTTCGCGAC
Organism: Ancylostoma ceylanicum; assembly: GCA_000688135.1. NCBI lineage: Eukaryota > Metazoa > Nematoda > Chromadorea > Rhabditida > Ancylostomatidae > Ancylostoma > Ancylostoma ceylanicum. The sequence goes on from JARK01001383.1 coordinate 895,166, forward strand.
AACCTGACAACGGAGGGGAAGAACGCGGGGTGAATAGCGGTTGGATAGACGAGACGCACAGCGGCGCGAAGTTCATGCCCTCGTGCACGACCGAGCTCGTAACAGCTCGTAACACATTTTTGTGCGTGAAATTGCGAGTAGTTGACGCATGCGTCGTTACGGACTAAGCAATGGTAAATACGCATTCAAAAATGGCCCTATCTATTCCTACTTAAGCGACTGTGCGCGGATGTGCGCGGCGCGATAGGTACGTCAAGTTAATCCGCGGCTGTCCTTTAAGAGGTTCCGAGACTTTTGTGGTATCTTTCGCGTTTTCAAACATGGTTTCTCTGGGGAATGTGCGCTATGAACGCAGCCCGAACGGCGTAATGCTTCGGGTAGAAACGCTAGCAGCAACGCTTCCCAGTTCTCCCCTCCATTGCTGCTACGAGGAGCAGCAATGATGGGGAGAATGGTAGCAATGGAGGGGAAGATGGCAGCAACTGGGAAGCGTTGCTGCTAGCGTTCCTACTCGAAGCATTACGCCGTTTGGGCTGCGTTCGTGCTGCACAGTTATCAGAGTTAGTCCGTAACCCTTATTTATTTATTTATTTATTTATCCAATACACCAAGAAAAGGTGCACCAAAATACAACGGTTAGCACTTACTCGCAATAGGTATACAGTAAGCGTACGCTACATGTGTGTGTGGGTAAAAATCAAAACTAGCTGGATAACATTTAAAATATGGGCATTCTTACTCCACCTAATGGCACTAAAGAACGGGAAATTTCATAGAGAAAAAAAAACAAGACACCCCAGTGTACACAAACCACCATGAGATGACCAAACTAGCACTACTTCCAGTTGGCAGATGCTGTAGGGAACTAAAAGAGGATAGCCAGATATACCCGTACCAGCCAGCCACGTACCATCCAGCAATTTGCTTTCCGAACATGATGGAACTTCGGCACGCAGGTATACTGACTGACCCCCCTGCGGAACCATCATGTTGGGCGGCCAGCAATCCTCAGATTATCAGCAAGCCATTTGCGGTAGAGGCTAGTGTTAGTTGTAAGTAGGTTGGAAGTATGTGTAAGTAAGGGTGCATAAATTAGTAGAGCAGCTAGTTAGGACCACGTTGATTAGTGCGATTAGTGGATAACCACAAAAAATACATAACCAATCATGCGTGGAATGAAAGAAGACAGCAAGAGATTCATAAAAAAGGAAAACAAATTAGGAAGAAAATTAGAAGACAGAAACATTGTTGTGGAAAGTAGATGATACATGGCTCATGCATTTGGAACAACACCAAACGAAGTAGGACATCGACGACAGACAGAACGCCACGCAGCAACGTTAGTTGAGACGCACTGAAATAAAAGGAAAGTAAAACCTAGATTATAGTGATGTAATGATCAAATTATAAACTGCTAGCTCTGAAGATCTGTCGAACTGTAGTTAGAGGTAGACATGAGATACGCAACGCTTCTGAAACCCTGGAAGTATTATTTTGCAAAGTGTCAACCAATTTCCAGTAAGTGCAGCAATTCGAGTTTCATCAACTTGTTCTTGAAACTTTTGCTATGTTCAGTTTGGATTACATTCTGGGGTAACCGCTGCAACCACCTGGTCCCTCGATAGAAAATGTTGTGAAATGTCAATGAGAAATTTTTACGCATAATTCTTCTATAGTGCAAGTTGAATCCGCCAGATCTTTCACTTGTCGGCACAAATAACCAGTATTTGCTAGCTTGCAGTTTGCTTTCTTTCTTTAGAATGCGAAAACAGAATACTAAATCCGCAAGTGTTCTACGATATGCAAGACTTTTCATATTGAATTTCTTCAGTCGTTCATTGTAACTAGGTAGCTCATCGTGAGGAGAAAGGCGTTTAAACAAAATTCGCGTGAAAGTTTTTTGAACTTTCTCGAGTCTTTCAATGTGTTTCTTCAGGAACGGACTCCACACTTGGGAGCAGTACTCCGAATGGGGCAGAACAAATGATTTGTAAAGGCGAATAAGAATATGGGGCTCGGTGCTCTTCACATTAAGGAGAAGAAGGAAAAGGGAAGAATATGCCTTATGCACAATGTATTCTATGTGCCTTGAGAACTTGAGGGTGTTGTCTAATAAGACGCCTAGATCTCTAGTTCCGCAGCAAGAGTTCAGTGTGAGGCCATTAATCTCATATTCTATCAGGTCACCACCACCAAGGTGCAAAACCGAACTTTTGTCAAAATTAATTGGCAAGTCCCAGGTGGACGCCCACTCAGACAAATTCATGAGGGACATTTGTAATGCAGACCGTACCTCTACACTATCTTCAGGAGAGTAGATACCATAGATTTTAATATCGTCTGCAAACATTTTTACTGTAACATGCGGGGATGTTTTCAGAATATTGGGCAGGTCTATAGTGTAAAGAAGAAATAGTAGGGGGGACAAGACCCCACCCTGGGGAACACCACTCACGCAGCAAAATTTACTAGAGTATTGGAGCCCGACCTTCACAGTCATATGCCTATTAGTGAGATAGGAATCGAGCCAATTCAGGAGATTACCACAAACACCAAGTAGCTTGAGCTTAGCAAGGAGCTTGGAGTGGCAAACTTTGTCAAACGCCTTTGCCAGATCTATATACATCACGTCGACAGCCTTACCTTGATTGAGAGCTAAACTCCAATCATAGATGCAGTCAGCCAAGTTAGTGGTGGTGGAGGCGCCACTAATAAACCCATGTTGTTCATTAGGAATCAGCTTGAATTTCCTAAGCCAATCTAGCAACCTCTCTCTAATGAGTTTCTCCATCACTTTGATAGGTGTGGGTAGCAAACTGATAGGACGGAATTGACTCACAAGCTGCGCCCCATGAACCTTAGGTATTGCTGTGACAAGTGCTTCTTTCCATACATTCGGCACTTCTCCCAAAGTCATAGAAATATTGAATATGTGAGCAAGAGGAGAGCACAGAGAAGATGCACATTTTTTATACACAATCTGTGGAATCCCATCGAAAGTCTCAGTAAGGGAAGGTTTAAGACGCTGAAGAACTCTAAGCACATCAGAGGGGTGGAAAAACACATTACAACAACGGGATGAGATTGGAACTGTGCAGTTTGTCGCAGGAAGATTACATGAGTAAGCGGATGTAAATACATCAGCAAAGTGGGAGCCAATCGCTTGAGCTTTGTCAGAATCACTCAGAAATGTATTGCCTAGGTGGTCCCCAAGTACTGGGAGGTTGGGACATGGTTTTAGCTTACGGTTCACGTATGCATGAAGGTATTTCACTGAAGCTTTGGCTGCTAGACGACGCTCTTTGTTGGCTAAAAATTTTTTCATATGATGATCGATGTCAGAACATACTTTTTTATAGAGGGGGTTACTCAAAGGATCAGGTAGTTCGTGGAAAAGGCGTTGTTTTTGAAGGGTCAAAGCTTGAATCTGAGGCGGCAAACGGGGAACGTATGCGTTACGAACCTTCAAAGGAACGAAAAAGGCTAATGCGGTGTAGATTGAACGGCAAAACCAAAAGTAGATATCAGAGCAGGAAAGGTATTGATCGAATAAGGAAAGCCAGTCGATTTTAGCTAAGTAGGAGTTGAGAGAAGAGTAGTCTACGTCAAGAAAGTTAGGCAGTGGCAACGAAATATTCTGATGGTTTTCACGCACATCAAAGCATACAATTTTATGGTCGGAAAAACCGAGTGGCGGAAGGGTATGCACATCAGAGACAACAGGAGAAGAAGAGAACACAACATCAAGAATGTTTCTGTAGTGGGTTGGCACGGCGACGTTTTGCACAAAACCACAGCTTGAGAAGAATTCAAGAAATGAGGCAGAAGCAGAGAGAGTGAGAGAGAGAGAGAGAGAGAGAGAGAGACAGAGACTAGAGACATTCTTACTCCAATCGATTTGCAAATTAAGATCTCCAAGAATAAGAGTATTCGTGTTGCAAGATGCAAAAAAGCTCAGCAGATCAAGTAATTTATCATCATCCTCCTTACTTGAGTTTGGTGGACGGTATACCGCAGTGAACTGAATATAAGATGCTCTCTCAGGGTGATAAATATTGATGGTCAGTAAGTCAGCTAGTACGTCCATGTCATGTCTTGCTACATTGACTACTAAGTGACCTCTAGCGAGACAGCAGACTCCCCCACCCACTCTTTGTTTTCTATCAGAGCGATAAATAGAATAAGGTAAATGTCCAACTACTTCAGAGTCAAGGATTCGAGAGTTCAACCATGTTTCTGTTACAAAAGTTAGATCAGGTTTTTGTTGACATGCGAAAGCTTGTAAAAGATGGATTTTGTTAACCAGGCTACGGGCATTTATTAAACAGACCTTTAGTTCAGCTGGAGAACCGTGCACGCTTAGGCGTTTCCCGAGCGACTACGGGGAAGCTCGGAGACATGCACGAGTTCGCTACGGTACACCACCCACTCAGGTTTAGGTTTGCCTCTATTGCGCTCTCGTGCTTGCAGCCTCAATTCATAGTCGCGCTTCCTCTCCTCAGCTGTCATGCTTTTCCTTATGTAGATGTCGGGAAAGCCAGCTGAACGAAGAGAACGCGCATTGGCTAAGGCAGTGCGCCAGAAGAACTTCGAAGGTAAGACAACCTTAACCAAGCGAGGGTGTGTGGGGTTAAACTTGCCCATACGATAGAGCTCCACTGGTCGACATTCTACTTTCAAGGCCTCCATCACATCGCTGACTTGGTTTTCCAGATGAGATTGACGGTCCTGGAAACGGACGTCACCCTCCGCCTCCGGTAGGCCACTAATTACAATGCTGCGGGAGCGTTTTTCCGAATCTGGATCCTCAACGGCGTGTTTGGGTATCTTCTTGCTGAGGATGGACAGAATGCGCTCCATAACCGGATCATTATTTCTCTCCATCGCAAGTCCCAATAGTCCTTCTATGGACATCTCCATGAGGTCAGATTCCAATGTCTGACTGCTTGCATCAACACTTTTGTTGATGCTTGATGCACTCTGAGATCCTGTATCCTTACTTTTTGCACTGCGAGTAGTCCTGGCCGGCATGATTGTGATCTTTTTTTTTTGACCTACCGTATGAATAGGAGCCCGCTACAAGGGTTCAAAGGAAAAGTAAGAAGAAGACAAGGAAAAACACAAAAAAAAACCAAGCGATAGCCGGCAAAGAAGCAAGCAGTAGTGGTGACGGTACGTTAGAAAGCGTAAAATATTAGCTGAAGGTTGAATAAATCGAGAAAAAGAGGGGAAAGTTGAAATAGCCGGAGAGAAGACGACAACGCAGCCGCCTAGAACCTGTGACAGGGACAATAATGCCACAAGCTTATGATATGAAATTTCATACTTTTCATACCCGACTGCACATACATAGACTCAAAGTTCATCGGTACTTGGTATATGAGCTAGTAGTTGAATCTCAATGCCACAAGTTTTTTTTATTAAGCTTCCATGGGAAGGAGTGGCCAATCAGATCGGAAACACATTCAATTTTTTCGTGATGTCTTGTGAAGAATGCCTTTTTGCGAAAGTGGACGGAAAATGCTCAAAATATGTACCTCTGCTTCAGAGAGGCTAATGTAGGTCCTAACTCGGACGACTGCTGCTCGTGCGTCAAAATAAATGCCAGTTAACATGCTTGTTTTCGCACTTTAACGAGGAGGTCGAGACATGTCAAAGTACGCATAGATGAAGTTTCAAATATGAAACAATCCATGCATAAGGAGAAGACAATCAGGATAGGAAAGAAAAAAGAACGAACAGTCAAAACCGCTTGAACACCTCTAGGATGCTCACGAATACCATATTGCAGTACTATACTATTCTTTCTTGCATTTTATCTAATTCTCGACGTTCTCGCTCTCTTTTTTGGCTAAAATATGGCTCAACCCTCACAATTCTGGTTTGTCATCATTGCCATCTCAGTTCTAACACACTGCATAGTAGCTACTATGTATTCAGGCAATCTATTTTAAAGGACGGCCGCGAATCCACTCGGCGACTTTCAAAAGACGGCCGCGGATCCACTCGAGGTACCCGTCGCGCAACGCATGCCCAAACAGTCGCTTGAGTAGAAATAGATGGGCCTTCAAAAAACCAGTTCGGTTCCGTTCCAATGTTCCCACGCTAACTTGCCACAAAATCATCTCCATCAGGCAAAACTTCTGAAAGATGCCTTCGAAAGGTGTTTTCTTCCAGGATGGATTGCTCATTTATGTATAGTCAACTCCAAATGTCCGTAGACAAGAGTTGAGGCCGCGGCGCGAGTCTATCGCTGTCTCCTGCACGGATTCAGCGTGGCATGCAGGGCAGAGACGCGGAGGAAAACCGCGACGCGGTCCCAACTCTTGTCTACGGACATTTGGAGTTGACTATATGTACTTTCTTCTCATTGTTCCTATATCCCACCGGTGTTGCTTGTTGTTTTCTCGTCAAATCTCCACATTGATGCCTTTGTTTGGTTTGTACTATATAGTCACTTTTATTTCCAGATGTTTGCGTGGCTACTACTAATGATATTTCCACTGTTAACACCCTTTTACTAGTGGTTGTTGTAGCATCGTTTGGAAGAGCCAAAGGTGTGTGAGAAATGTTCATCGAAATGTTGTTGCGTCTGTTTGAGGTTTCCTTTTCTTTTGTTGTGTGTTTGTCCCATTAATTTGGAAAGGGTGGAAAAACGCCTGGAGCCCTACTTCCTCCAAAGATGTGGTCAAGATTGAAAAAGTGCAGAGAACATTTACGAGCTTGCTATTCTACCACATTAAGTGTGGCTCTGTTCCTTACGCTCTGAAAAAATTACGGCGATAGGCTCAGGATACTTGGAACTGAGAACTCTGAAATATAGACGCGTAATCGCTGATCTAGTCTTTTGTTACCGCATTCTTCGGAAAGAATTGAAATTAAATTCGAGCCCGTATTGGGTGTTTAGACCAGCTTCTGCCCGTAACGGTAGATTCAACTTGAGTTATCCTCGAATTGAGAAACGAAACCATACCCACATTTGAGTTATCCTCGAATTAAGAAACGAAACTATACCCACATGTTCAACTCCCTTTTTTGTCGAGCTGCCAGATGGTTTCAGTTACTCCCACCTGAGCTTTCGAAGTCGGGGAACAGCAAAGTGTTGAAATCCAGATTGAAAAGATTGGAGTTGCTACGACTACTTAATATAGACTAGCTCCCCTACGGGACGGTAGAAAGTGGGATGGGGCAGCCATTTGAAGTATGTGCGAACTATCCACACTTTCGACTTCCTCAGAAAATTAGGAAACAAGCGAAAATTATCAGCTGTGCCCAAATACAACATCCCTTCTATGAAACGCGCATATTCTGCCATTCTGGCAACCCAGCTAACGTCTGACTTCCAATCTTGATGGTAGCCATTATACTTTGGACCGAATAACGTATTCGAATAAAAAATTCGAATAAACATTCGAATTCGAATAATTCGAAATTCGAGTATTCGAAAAAAGTCCATTTTCGAATTTATTCGAAATTCGAATATTCGAAAAAAGTCCAGTTTCGAATTTATTCGAAATTCGAATATTCGAAAAAAGTCCAGTTTCGAATTTATTCGAAATTCGAATATTCAAATTGAGTTTACTTTCGAATTTATTCGAAAATCGATTCGGCTCTCTCTCGAATAATCGAATAATTTCGAATATTCGAGGGAATTTTGTGTCCGCACAGTTCTGCTTTCCAAGCTGCCAGGCTTCTCTCTGCAATATTGGATGGTCCGCAGAGGACGAATGATCAGCAGCGTATCTGATTTTCGAAGCTCTTCATAATGTTACTCATTCGTTAATCACGTAATTCCACATTGATAGTGCTCCTCAAGGTCAACCCCGAAGAAAGAAAGAAAAATGGTTGCCAAAGAAACATTTTCTGCTCTTCTCTGCGTAAGGCTGCCCCCATCATCCACCACAGCAAGACGTGTCAAAAAGGATTTCCATGCGGCAACAAGGAGGTGTTGCTGTTGTTATTTCCTACATAAGCCTCGAGAACGACTTATGAAGTGAAAAGCTTTGAAGTCACTGTCATCGTATGGAACTTATCAAGCAAGAGACACATGAAGACCATCTTGATGAGAACCTGCCGTTAAAGGCAGCACCCACGGAAATTTTCGTCTCGAAGGTTCTAGCATATAGTTGATGTATCGGGGCTGCTTAACGTTTTGATGAAGCTGAAACTTTTCAGGAACGCCAAGAATGTCCTTATTAAGAGCTCATATTGAGGTTACGGGTAATAGGAGTGGTCGAGTTTCTCAGGCTTGGGGATGAGGGCCGATATCAATTGATCGATAATGCCGTCTCTTTTATCCGATGGTTTTTTGGCGCATTCAAGATTTTGGTCTTACATACAGTCTTTTTCGAAATTCATCAAAAGAAATCCCATCGGAAAATGTGTGCCGATTAACAAAACCAACATTGGAAAATGAAAACTCCATGGAATACCCTAATGGAGGAGAAATGGCTTAAAATTTAAATTTTGACAAAACTAACCCTAAAATTAACCAGGCAGGTATGAGCACCATTAAATGAGCATGGAAAATGTTAGTAGTGAATGAAAACAACAAAAAATATTTGCAAAATGACAAGAATGACTAGCAGTGAAAGAAAAACCAGTGAATTTGGGATCTGGGAATGCAGCGAAACAGCTGATTCCACGTCGTTCCACGAAACGCTCTCTGTTTAGCGGGCGGCAAACTCGTCGAAAGTGATCGCCGTCACGCGGATGTACTGGTTACTAAACTGAACGCAGGCCATTTTCGCAGCTCTTGTTGTTGGTGAACTGTCTGAGATGTACTAAAGTTTCCGACAGAGCGAAAACTTGAGGGGCCCAAGTTTCCGTGGGTGCTGCCTTTAAGAGTTGGTGCCATACTGCCGCTAGAATCCCTAGAGCACTGATTCAGCCGACATATTTCTTCGTATCTTTGAGTTTTGAGAATGTCATGATTAAAGTCAAACATGCTTGCAGAGCGTCTATCATAGTAGAAGAAATCTTCACCACCATGACTTCAAATTATAAGGTCATCGGAGACTCCCCGCTTTCCGAAATAGTCAAACTGCTCAACTAATCGGACGAAAATGAAATAAAATTTTAAATTTATTCGATTATTCGAGGTTTGAAAAACCGAATAAATTCGAAAATTCGAAATTAATGACGAATCGAATATATTCGAAATTCGATTATTCGAAAAAATGAAAACTCGAATAAATTCGAAATTCGATTATTCGAAAAAATGGAAAATTCGAATAAATTGGAAATTCGATTATTCGAAAAAGTGGAAAAATCGAATAAATTCGAAATTCGATTGTTCGAAAAAATGGAAAAATCGAATAAATTCGAAGTTCGGTTATTCGAAAAAATAAAAATTCGAATAAATTCGAAATTCGATTATTCGAAAAAATGGAAAAATCGAATAAATCCGAAATTCGATTATTCGAAAAAATGGAAAATTCGAATAAATTCGAAATTCGATTATTCGATAAAAGTGAAAAATCGAATATATTCGAAATTCGATTATTCGAAAAAATTAAAAATCGAATATATTCGAAATTCGATTATTCGAAAAAATTAAAAATCGAATAAATTCGAAATTCGATTATTCGAAGAAAATTTTCGAATATTCCAAAGTATAGTAGCCATGATCGGAAATTCTCACACACATGTCGTCCTGCGAATTTACGAATCTGTGTAATGCTATTTCCACCTGTTATTTATCACAGCATTTCTTTACTCGCATCTTGACTTTTACCACACTGTTGAGGCGAAACGCACCTGCACTCCCTAGGCGATTCCCAAGCCTATTCGTTTGGACCGCACAGTACAGGATAGTGATAATTCTGCTCCGTATATTGTACAGCCTGAAAACTCGTAGACAATGTCGCACTCGTAGGCCGAGGGACTGCCAGAGCAGAAGGCTGGTCCCGCCGCGAAATCCTGAAAGCATTGTCTAATTCTCTCGCTTTTATCATTGGCGACTGTATCCATCATTATCGTGATCAACGGAACCAGCGATATGTGGGTCCCAACGTACCAACGCGGCTTCCCCAACATCTATGCCCTCATGATGAAACATCGGCCGACCGTCTCGTCAGTTTCGCCTTATCTGCCAACACTCAGTATGGGCCAAGCCCATGATGAAACAATGCGATCACGCGCCGGCCTCCCACGTCTGCGCTCTAGAAAAATTTGCTGCACTACCAGGATTCATATAGGAGGATTATATAGGAGGATCTGGAAACCACTAATTTTCTGGGCTTAGGAAATTTTGCAACATCATTGAGAAATGTACTAGCATTCCCTGTACTTCCAGCTCCAGCTTTTGAAGGAGAATCCACGCCGGTCTCAAGAGAAGACAGAAAAGATTGATATCTGGATTTATTCACCATAGTCATTTCAGAATATGCACACTACAACAAGCAGATTGTGGGACAGAGAATTGTGATTTAATTAATTTTCTAGCGAGAAATGTTGAAGCGCTGATTATTTTGCTAGCAGTTCCATGAATGAACTCCAACAACTACATTTGACCTCTGCGGATAGAAGAAACTTCCATAACTAATCATGAAAACATTGTGTGTCACAGATTGTGATTCAATAAACACGGAACCCCAGTGCGACTAAGTGACAATAAGTGGTGTTTCGTAATCGCTACGCAACCGCTACGCGAAATCGTAAAATTAGGTCCGCTTGCCGATGTACGACAGCAACGATGCGGAAGTTTGGTGTATTTTTGGTACATTTTGTGAGGACAATCACAAGTTACTGAATAACGTTCACCCGTTCGCGACACTCATGTGCTTTCATCAATTACGCCACCCAAGGATGCATGAATGGGCCAAAATAGAAGTAAAAACAAACAAGAAATAGCTATGAAAATGCGCAATTAAGAGACAAACAAGAAATAGCTATGAAAATGCGCAATTAAGAGAATCTTGCTTCGAACAAAAAATACCCCTCTACTAGATAATGGCAAGGAAATTTTATTTATGTGTATCTTACTACTTTTACTAATTTCACGAAACGAGAGAATTTATGTATGCGAAAACATAGCACTCGTCAGGGCTGCTGAAATATGTAAGCAACGAATCGGAAGGAGCTCGTGGTAACCTCAACAAACTGTACAGTTTTACAGTGAACGACTCCTATCGTATTTGTCAAATTCATTTTTTTTTTCAGATTCAATCTATTGTTTTCCTCATGCTCGCGAGAAAGTGGCAAAAGAAGCACCACCAGCAGTAAACAACGTAATTTTTACCAAGCCTCGTTATCGCTATCAGCTACCAGTGGCGGACGCAGAAAGTGGGCGGTAGGGGGGGGGAGCGTGGGAAAAAAATTGGGGTCTCCGCTGTTTGGGGGACCCAGACGGAAAATAAAATTAATAAAAATATTAATCTTAATAATAAATACTAAATAATCAATATTTGAAAATAATAATAAAAATAAACAAATAAAAATAAACTATTACAAGATTTTTATCTGTATAGTAATGTAATTTCGAAAATCCAGCGATCCATTCTC
>JARK01001383.1:909903-934162 GCA_000688135.1 Ancylostoma ceylanicum
TGAAATTACATTACAATACAAATAACAATCTTGTATTAGTTTATTTTTATTCGTTTATTTTTATTATTATTTTTCAAATACTGGTTATTTGTTATTTATTATTAAAATTAATATTTTTATTAATTTTATTTTCCGTCTGGGTCCCCAAAACGGCGGAGACCCCAATTTTTTACCACGCCCCCCCCCCTTCCCGCCCACTTTCTGCGTCCGCCACTGCTTAACCGTAGTGGATTGCAGTAATATCACAATGACGTGCACCTCGTTTCAGAGAACGCGACTGTTGTGGCTTCGTAATCCACTACGAGATGATAGTAACACAAAAAATCTGTTGTGCTCTCTTCGCCACAGCGTCCAGTGTCCAAAAAGTCGCCAAACTTTTCTGATTCAACTCCACTCTACTCTACGTTCACTCTCCTCTACCACTTGATACGGTGGGAAGAGAGTGCTGCAGCCATTTCTAACAAGATATACACTGACGTACGCATTTTGTGGAGCTGACCTCAAATCCATTTTTCTAATCCGCTGCTGTGTCTTCTGTTAAGAGTTACGAGTCATGATTTTGACTCGCGAAAAGTGCCAAAATTTAGGTAGATATAGCCCACCACAGAGCGTTCCTAATCACTCATCTCATCTCTTAGTTGAACATTTGAAACTAACGTTGGATTTCTATAGTTTCACGAAATATTCCAAAGGGGCAATTTTTCCTTTTGGAAAGGCCGGAAATAAGATCCCATAACTCTCATCGGAGGGGCGTAGCAGCAGACATACGTACGATAGGGGTGAGACAGGGGTCAAAAAAGTGAAGGTTGTCTGGGCCGAAAAGTGAAGGTTGTTCCGCAACCGTAGCTTCGATAGTGCTGCGGAAGGGTTCACCAAAGTGAACGATGACACATACTAGACAGTGAACGCTGTTTCAAATATGGATTCAACGAAAGCTGTTTTAATATTGCTCAGAAAATGAAGAAAAGGTCGTTTGTTCGAAGATGGAACGCCGAAGATGAGAATTGCGCCGGCTCCCTGTTTTCGTGGCGGGACCAGCCCTCAGCCTAAAGTAGAAAATGCCCCAGCTCGAATTTTGCTAAATATCTCGGTAGTTTCGCAGAACTGCATGTTGCGCAGTTGTCAGCGATTTTCCTCACGAAATTCCCTACAAGATGACACCAAGAGCGACAAATTTCATCAAGAATCCAGGGAGAAATCAATTTTTAAAACCTAGACGGGGGATTTGCGTCCCTTAAAATTTCTCAATAATCTTGAGATATCGTGTGTTGCGCAGTTGTCTATTGAATTGGCGACAACATTGCGCATGCAAAGCCCATTGAAACAGGTGCCCTCATCTGAAACTGGCCCAGAAAACGGGTCATGTATGAAAACGATTTTTTACTCTATATCTCTTTCAGATCAGAAAATTAGGGGTTGCGCAGTTGTCAGCTGCCGAGCCCGTAGGATTCCGAGTAGAATGGTATATAACACTTGATACTTCCTTCCACGCCGGGCTGAAAAAGCCTGCCTGAGCCAAATGCCCCGTGTAGCTCAGGGGGGTTAGCGAGAGAGCACGCAATATGGGAGGGCGCCAGACGCGAGGGTGAGCCAGACGGGGTATTTGGCTCACCCTGGTTTTTCCGTCGGGAGTGAACGAAAGTATCAAGTATTATATATCATTCTGCTCAGAATTTCATTCTCAATTCAGCTGACAACTGCGCAACATCCATTTCCTCCGAATTAGCAAGATAATCCTCTTTTCACTTTTTCATGAATTTCTCAGCCATTTTCAGTTGTATCTTTGTGATCTTGCTGTCATCTAGTCCTCAATAATATTGCCAAGAAGTCTGACAACTGCGCAAAGCTCAATTTCCCAAATGAAGAACGATATTGTCGGTCAAACCGTAATTTTGCCGCATGTTCCCATCAATTTCATGGAAACATTTTCTTCAAAGGAATCAACCGGCCATGTATGAACATTGGCTTTTCTTAGACTGTATTGTGTGAAGAATTTAAGCCACAACTGCGCATTTCATGTAAATCTGCTTTGGCTGAATTACAATGCATAGTTTCATTCCCTTTTTTGGTCCGGGACTGCGTCCCGGACCCATCTTATTCTCTTCGCCTAGGTGAAGGTTCCCCATCCGTGCACCATCAAAAGTGATGGTGGCCTGAGACACGTCTCAGGCTATCGGACGTATGGCAGCAGATAGGGAGAGTGACCGTCACCTACATATTGCATACGAAGGTAAGTACATATATGTATATTTCTGGGCAACTGGCTGAACCCAGCTAATTTATTTTATTCTATTTCTCACCTGCTGATTAATTTTTTTTTTCGTGAAAACAAGACAAGTACTTCTGATCACACCTTCACGACTATATAACGGAAATAATATGGATAAGGAAATTGAAAGGACTAGGACGTCATCAAAGAGAAGATCAATTCATTCATCAATTGATTGAAGGTGAAGTCGAGGAAAAACATTGCACGTCCGAGCGAATTCGAAGCATTCATGGGGGAGATTCTCACAGGAAACCTACGGGATATTATGAAAATTGCATCGGGAACTTCATAAATCTTGTCAGAGAGCAGTTTTCTCTAGCTGAATCCCTGCGTTTTCTGGTGAAATCCAGCAGACAGTCAGCGAAATGGACGAGGAGTCTGAAGGTAGTACACATTATATGTACATAGTAGTAGTATTATACATACAACATCTGAGTTGGCTTGTCACACACGGATATTTGAAATTTTTTCGATGACCAAAGATAGATTTTTTTTCACAAGAAGTAATGTATGCCAGGAAGCCTGGGAGGATTCCAGGGGAAGAAGCAAAATAGTCTGATCAATTGTGTAAGAATGACAAATTATCAAAAGAAATGAGAATGGCTCTGTTTCAGTCCCTAAAACTCCTCCATAAACACTGAAACCGAGCCCGATACAAGCCGACAGAGGGTGGCAAAGAGATAGGCAGATTCGCTACTTATTTCTCGAATGCCAGGAATGAATACACGGTGTTCCATTCAATGAAAGTAAAGCAAATAGAAGATGAGACAATACATTAAAAGTAAACACGAAGGGTCAAGTAAGTTACTACATCATCATCAAAAAGTAAAGTTATTGCAGGTTACAATAGTACAAGCGCCTCAAAGTTCGGTATCACCGCACATATACAGGGTGGTCCACATGAAGTGTGACGGAAAATAACTTCCCGTAACTTTACACAAATCAGACCAAATGAAAACTTTTTCTATTTATTTAGATGGCAGAAAAATTCTCTACAACATATCTTGGATCACATTCGTAATGACCTCCTTTAGCTTTGATACAAGCATCCAATCTCTTCCTGAAATTCTTGAGAATGCGCGCTACAATTTCCGGCGATTTTCGGTCTCCAGCAACCACCAGGGCTGTCTTTAGCAAATCTAATGACCTGTGTCAGGAAGAGCAGACTTTTTGCTACAAGATAGATTAGACAGCAAAATGCAGAGGGTTGAGATCGGGTGAGTTTGATGGTCAAACATGCTTCGTCCAGAAACACGGAAGATTGGTCCCACAGCACCCCAGTGCCTTCTTTTTGCCGTGAGCAGGCACCCAATCTTGTTGGAAGGCCCACTCCATATCCATAGCATTCTATTCGGCCCAAGGAACCACCGCATCCTCCAGGATCTGTTTCAAACGAAGTTCGGCATCAATTTCAACTCCTTGTTGGATAAAAACCAGCTGAGTCTTGACCAAATTCGATATTCCACCCCACACCATCACGGATTGTCAGGAAGCAGTTTTTTCAGCCTTGACAGCTCTTGCAGATTCCTTCGACAAAAGTCCTCGCTGATTCCGCGGATTCCGGAGTGAATATCTTCTCGCCCGTGAAGGGAATCCGGCCGAGTTTGTCACCGCGCGCAAGGGTCATCACCTTTCTGCATTTTTCCAATCTGGAGGCCTTCATTTCGTCTGTGAGGCGTTGTCCTTCGGCGAATTTGTTAGGATACAGCTCGAGATCATCTCTTATCAGTCCTCGCATGGTTGAACGACTTATTTTGTGATTCTTGGCCAACTGTCTGATGCTACTTTCAGGATTTCGGCACAGTTTGCTTTTGACAGCGTTTCGAAGGGCAGGGGTCCTCGCAGTTCGATCAGGTGTTCCTCTCGGACGATTTTCAATCCCTCCCGTTTCTCCGACAATTTATGTCCCGATCTACTTGCTCCCGGTATAGTTTGAGCGTGTTCGACAACTCGGAAACTGACGACCCGCGTTTGTGCATGGCGACTACTGTTATTTAATCCTCAAGCGATGTCATCTTTAGCTAGAAACAGAGGGTAAGCCTGGTTCCTATAGGACTAAAAAACACGGCAGAAACGAATAACACCAGGAAATTGCACAAAAAAGCAGTAAAAGCGTTCAAAAATTGATTTTCTTTTGCCCGTCACACTTCATGTGGACCACCCTGTATATGGAGGACGACGGTCGACAGAAAAAAGCGTGGTATTGAATGGACCCATAAAGACTTAGCGTTAAAATTATATTTTTGGAGCTAAACATACAAAAAGTTATAGTTTGAATGAGGAGGTACGAATGAGCTTGTAAAAAATTTTCGTCCACTTAGAAAACATCCAAAAAGCAGAGTGCATGAAGACTACTGCGACCGGAAATACGACATTCGTTTTTCCTCTCCTACTGAGAATAAAGGAAGACCCTCATCATGCTATCATCTGCCAATAAAGAAAGCTTATGTCAATAAAACCTCTGCACTACGTATCCAGTCCTTCTGTACTTGCACAAAATTCTCTTGCAGAGGTTTCCGTCCATCGTGATTGCTAGGTTTCGCTTGGACCATCACACATATTCTTTCTGAATAGTTACGGGAAAACGGATTAAAGGAGTAAAATAATGCTAGAACCTCATCATTGCATTGGATTCCTCCGGTTTGCCGAGTGCTTCGTCTTGTGTGGGTTCTGTTTTATGTATTGCCTAATCCAAAAGTTTCACTCTTTACGTGACATCCAGATTTACGCTTTGGGAAGGTAGCTAGTATCACTGGCTCTTGTTCAAAATGACAGAGGATATAGCTAAATGTCAACTAAACAAGCGATCCTGCACCAACATTCACCACAAGAATGGTTGCGATTTTTGGAGGTGAAGATATATGTAATATGCTCCCCCCAAATACAAACGTATACACAACAAGAATGACCTGACTGGAATTTCTCTTAGGGCCGCATGCATCGTTGAGATTCACCATGGTGCGCTTGTTAACATTACACAAACTTACCCATCGTTAATATCGACGTCGACATGTTTACCCTGGATAATCGCAATGACGTATCCATGTCCTGTTAGAAGGCATGTCACCCTATCATCTGCTCTTCACAGACAACCTGTGAAACGGTAAACAGACAACAGTATTCAGAAAAGTCTCACATCCCAGGTACAGAGCCTCAGCAGCTAGGAAGAATTTTATGCCGACATGTAAGGGTGATAGGAATTGCTAGGCAATATGTTCCGTGAGTTCATTAATGAACGAATTCATTAATGGTGTCAACCGTTTTTTTATCTCTGTTTGTAATCCTCCGTATGTGCCTCACTGGTAATCCCGGTCCCTTTTTTCAAATTTTTCACCACGTCAATAGGCAGATGAAACCTAGGTCAGTATATGTATTTCTCCTAAGCACTGGTACCACTTTGCCCCACTAATGTGCAGAGAATTCAGAGAATCCTGGACCCGTATGCACATCGGGACTGCTGCCAATTTGATGGCGGGAACATTCCAGCTTAATTTCCTGTACGCAGAGCAAGTTCGGTGTTAAAGCGGGAAGTTTCCAACTCCCATTCACAATCCTCAACATTTCCAACACATCCTAGGTGGTTCCGCTTCCAACTTGGGAGCAGTTGGGAGGAGGTATGCATAAGGCTCCTGGGTACGTATCCAGTACACTTTATCCATTCGGATAAGCACGCTCTAGCGGATATGTTACAGTGGTCTCGAAAATCTGCTACCCAATAAAAACATCCGTGGATATGCAAATTAATTCGTCTCACTGCATGTTATCTTCATCCGATGAATTTCCACTTGATAACGATTCATGATCTACCTCATCTCCATTTCGTTTTGTTCGTTTTTTAAGACAACGCACATGCATCAAGAAATGGACAGTGGATAGATGACTTACACTGGATAGCAAAGTGGACAGAACAAGGGGGAATAGATATAAGCCTGTTGTGTTTCCCTCCCACGATTAAATACAATCGGACACGGCTCCTGGTATACTCACAGATTGAAGGTAAGCGGTGGGGTTATGCAGTAGCACGGTTGTTCGATACTGAGTGAAAACGGCCGCACCTCAGGTAGTGATCACTCTACCAATAATCACTTCAGGACTGCACAGGAGTGGACACGTTTCTTCGCTTCTTTTCCGTACAAGGGATTCTTGTGGAAAACGGAAACTAACTACTTCCGACTACTTCACCACTTTTTTCAATTTATGTGTTAGTTTGCATGTTAAGTTACCCCCAAATCCCTTCCACCCACAAAAGAAGGGCGACTGCACTTCCCATGGTGGGTTTAAAAATAGCAACATGTAGTACGCACTCCCACAACTCTTTCGAAACAAGTCACCTCATCTGCTGGCTTCATGTGTCTCAGCTGGCAGCGCGACAATGACTCAAGAGCAGTGAATCCAGTCAAACGAGGTGGGCGTGGCGAATTCGGGCGCGGCGACGACGCCGTCGGCACTATTCGTCGACAGCATCCAGCACATTTTACAACTATGCACAACCTCGCCCGAATCCTCTCCATCCTGCTGGTGGCGATCCTGGCCGTGCTCGCGCAGCAGCACTACGAAGAGGTGAGTTCCACAGTTCTAGATCTAATTTCTGGATTTCTCCGGGTCCACAACGTTCTCAAGAGTTTCCCAGACCTGTTCACTACTTCCAACCGGAAGTGCAGCGGAAGCCATGTACGGTAAAGGGGCGAAGTGCAGCATTTAATTGCAACACCAATTGACTCAATGCCAAATCACCGGAAGGCACAACAATGCTCTGCCTTCCGTCAACTCTACGTGTGTATTAGTCGTTGTCAACGAAAAAATGCAATTAAAATGCAAAACATTGCATAACTAGAGCAATAAGGCAAACTTTCCTAGGTCCTGAAGAGAACTGCACAGGAAAAAGGGGAACAATCGCAATCTTCTTTTACTTCCTGTTGTTTTCATTTTTCGTAACAGCGCTCCGAAGCCATTGAGGCATACGGTCTTCGCCAATTCCAGGAAGCTCGAAAGAAAAAAAAACTGCTGGTCCAGAGTTGGACCCTATGCATAGGAGAAATTTCCAATCGATGTAACTCTGCATTATACGACCATGCAACTGTGTATAAGAACTTTAGTTAACTGCCAATAAGAGCGGAATATTACATTTAGTTTGATTAAAAATCGCGAGCCTCTACAAACTTCGAATGTTTGAAGAGGAATAAGCCCCACAACCATTTAGATCTTCCTACGAATGTTGCACTGCTGCTTTCTTCTCAAAACATCAAAATTTCGTTCTTATTATTTTATCCAAAATCGAATACTCTGATTCGACGATAGCACTTTTGAAGGGCCTAATAATTGTGTTCGGTGAACAAGGTTATCGAATTTGGGCAGTGTGTAGACCAAATCATTTCTTAAACTTTCACTATCTTCTTTTTGCAAACAAATGCCACATGAACATCCAACACTATCTTGGGTTTCTCCTTCTTGTAGTGGTGAAGCTTTATACTGATGCGGAGCTTCTTTCCATTTGCTCATTCAGCAAACAGCACAAGTAAAACAAAGAAGAAAACTAGAAGTTGAAATGATAAAAACGATTTTAGCAAATGTGCTACTCAACTTATGGTGGCACTATTTAATTTCCTGTTACGCAACGTAATATTATGATGAAGGTTCCTGAAAGGCTTCAAAAAGGATTCTGATAGCCATGACATATAAGGAGTACCAAGCCAAACTTGGTTGGTCTACCATTGCTTTGATGCCTGTTTACGCCGATTCTGCTCCTTGTTATGATTGTCTTACCTGCCTGAACTCGCAGCCACTATTCAGACTTGTCCAATCCGCGTTTTGCAAGCATTGCTTTATTTCTCCAGAATATGCAGTTTAGGTAACATTCATGGGTTTTCCTACGAAAGTTCTAACGCTAATAAATTACTGAACTTTTCCATCATTCAGTTCAGAGGAATTCTGTGATTCCACTTGTTAGCCTCTCTATTTATCGCAATAGATTCACCAGTGATTGCAATCATAAATCTCGATTACCCTTCCTACAAACCTAAACTTATTCGTGGTAATGCATACAACCACTCGGTGTATAGCCGCTCGGCGGTTCTCTACTCATGTGCTCAACAACCCGGCTCCACTTGGATGATAGTAAAGCCGTATGCATGATTGGGAACACCCAGGTTAAACGTGTTCACACACCCAAATTTATCCGTCATTAACACTGGCGCCAAGACGTTCACCCTGGGTAATCTCAGTGGCGCATCCAGGCCCTGGATTCATCTCACCAGCCTCCTGAATCTTTCTAACCTCATAGGAGAGCTCTACTTCCGGCCGAAATTTCTGGGAGAGAAATAATCAATATCATAAATTACTTCCAAGTTTGAAGGCAGCCAACATCATCGATGTTGAACAAGCACAGGGAAAGACGAATCACCTTCAAAGAGACTGGAATTACAATCGGGAACCCAGTTACCTTGTACGTGCTCACGCTGGGACGATATCCAAATACACGTATCAAAAATGTCAAGGGGAGCGGGAGATTATACTCATAAGAGGTAGCGCCCCGATTCCGTGGACTTCTTGTGTTTTCCGCGCTATTGCATCAACGCAAGCTCTGCTTTTAGGCGAGATCCTTGCTTATACGGCATATGAACCATGCGAAGTTCAGCTTGAAACCATGGAGTGAGCAAAGGTGTAGGATCACCAGCGTCTAACTTGAAGCGATGGGGCCGCTGCATCACTTGCCATTTCCTATTCATGCTATAGTCCCATTCACAATGAAGGAGTTGTAATAGTTGATGACGCAGTGGGGAGGAAAGGAAAGTGGGAATGCGTGCGGTATTCGAAAGTAGAGGTAGAAAGACAGACCGTAGGCATAAATAGTTAACAACATTTTCTTTTGAAACAGACATTACTTCAATGTCGTCGGTAGTCCTTGGCAAAAGAGCCGAAAAAGACGCGTCTTTTTGCTATAACTTTGTTAAATGAAGAGTATGTGCAAGACATTTACATATCGTCAGAATCAGTGTAGAGTGGCGTTGAAGCCGCCGATTCGGGTGCGTGAAATTGAGCACTCAGGAATAGAACAGTCTAAAAACATTAATTCCAGTAGAAATATGTGAAAAGCAAGCACTCATATATAATGTTCTCTTGGTTTTATCGGATTAAAATTTAATCATATCCAATATTTTTGAGGACTTCTGACATCTTCATGAGGTTGCCGTTGTCAGCGAGATAGTGATCTACAAGCCTAATTTTGCAGACCTGAGTAGGCGAAATAAATGTTATCGTATGAACCTCGAGACTCTCGTTCTAAATATGTATGTGTACATATGTTGGGCATATTTTTCATGTAATAAAGTTATAGCAAAAACATGAAAGAGACTTGCCTTTGCATCTTTCTCGGCTGTTTTTGCCAAGGACTACTGACTGTATTGTAGGCTTGGCTGGTCCTTTCAGCTAGCTTGCCCACATTTGGCTGCTATCGCTTCTACAAAAAAAAACGTATTAGCAGAATGTTTTTCTGAATCAAAGGGTATCACTCACCTTCAATTTGGTTGCGCACTTTTGCTGTCGGCCGGATTACCTGGGTGTTTTTGTATTGACAGAATTTGCTAACATTCACTTGTACACTAGATAGAATGCCAGGTATCAGTACTAAACAATACCGCTTGTAATCTTTGCAAAAAAAGCAGCTCATGTCTCACTAATCCTTTGCAAAGCGCTGCTCATTCTTGATTTTCTTCAAGAGTGAGCTAATTTTGAACGGCCATATGAAGCATATCAGGACCGAAATGGCTATATATTTCTGGTCATCGAGTTTTTTCCACTCCACTCAGAAATTCCTAGGCATCGGCGACGTAGTCGGCCACACGGCGCAGTGCGAATTGGCTCCGGTTTTACCGTCACCCTGAGTAATTGCACCACTTCTTCCGGTACCCGAAAGTTCCTGACTAGAGAATACAATGATAGGACAAATTTTCAATTAATACTCCTGAGTTGCTCACGGTTGAATTTGTCCAATGACTAACGCTGTACTGGCATTTTTGACCAAGACGGAACTCCATATTCTTAAACGGGTGGACCATCAGGATCCAAGAGCCTTCTTCTCGAGAAAATCATCTGGGGCAATTCCCATGATAGTTATGAACGAGCGATGCTTGGCAACTACATCCTGCATCGTCTACGTGTCCTTTCTGCAAAGGCTATGAGCGGCGCTATTGGCTCACAACTCCTTCTTGCCATGAGCATTCGTCGATAAATTTTTCAGCGACCACATTGTCCTTGCAAACAAAAACAATAAAGCAAATAGACTTTATGCCTTGTCGGAATTCCTTGGCCATCATTAATCCGTGAGAAAGACTAGAGCTTTATTCATAAATCTGCCTTATTATCATTTCGGCCATTATTTCGAGCTATTTTTTTGGTTAATGTACAGGGTGACTGAAGCTACCCGGCGTGCCAGTGGTGGACGCAGAAAGCACAGTCCTTCTCAAAAAGATAGACGGATTGCGCGACTGCACCATCGCGGCGGAACCTGAACGAGGGATGCGGAGAGAGCATTCTCTAAGTGAGAGGGTCGAGTAGGTCCCGCCACGATTCTGCACCCGCAACGCAAAGAAACCGCACGCGCAATCCGTCTATCTTTTTGAGAAGGACTGTAGGCGGCAAGAGGATGGGGGAGGGGGGGGGGCGTGGAAAAAAATTGGCGTCTTGGGAACCTGGATGGCGGAAAAGTAATGAAAATCCCTATTTGGATATCGAATAATTTGTGATTGTTATTAAAAAATAGTAGTGGAAATAAACAATTGGAAATAAACTAATATGAGATTTTAATTTATTTTATAATGTAATTTCGAAAAATCGGCTACACATGCTCGGGGTGGGGGGGGCCAACATGAAAGAAATTGTGAACAAGGATCCTTCTTTTAGACTTCACTCTGGTGATAGCTTCAGCAGGAGCGATACAACTGTTGAATTATTTCTCCGCACCATATCACTAGAGCAAGTGCATACAACTACCAACTTGTCGGATTTTATTACTGAACAGTGAGAGATGTCCCAGATCGTATTATACTGCAGTAAACTTCTTGCTCTGATTGATAATGAAGTACTAGACTCTGATAAGTTTAAACAGTTTAAATCAAATGATTGGGTTTTCAAGAAGCTGCTGCCCTGCAACTTTGGTGTAATATGTTTAGAATGTCGGTCTCGTCTAAAGCACACGATGACGCCCTCTAGCCTCTGAGCTCCTTCTTTCCCACAGATCGAAATTCTTTTGTGAACTGTTCAGTGACTATCAATTATTTAAAAATCTCAATCAGAGTTCACCTACTGAAATTGAAATAAGGAACCGTGATCACTCACTCTACAGCTCATGCATTACCGTGTTTATGAACAGGTAATTTTCGGCCACATTGAAAAGATACATATGTAATTCAGCGTAATCGCTCTTTTAGAGAGAAAAAAAAGAAAACTTATTCAAGTTCCCTAGTTTCCCTTGGTGAATGGTGTCCTATACCATGAATCCTTAGCCGTTATCCAGTATCCATGGCCCAGTCATTTCTCTCCATTCCGTTATCTGGATCATGGAATACGAAATATTTGCTTATCCCTGCTGTATAGATCGATGTTCATAATCTTCTTCGCTATAGGTACTGGCAAAAATGAACGGCTTTGAGATTGGCGCCCTTGACTTCATATGACGGGATATAAGCCATTTCGATAAGCAATGAATATTTGGAAGCCTTTCATAACGAACAAATGCACTTGCTCTCACATCGTCGAGGGTAAAAAAGACTCGTTTTTCTTGGAGATACCAAATAGATTACCATCCCACCGTCGTGTTCGGTCGGTAAGCCTTAAGGGAGTAGGTGACCTTTTCGTGTGACTGTTCCATCTCTTATTAGCGTGCTGGGTATGTTGTAATAGGAGTGAAAACTCTACGATTTTTCCTGAGCTCTGGCAAAAAAAAAACACGTTAACGAATAGTTAACTTAGCATGATGCTGTGCAAAAAAAAAGCAGGAAGAGATCTTGAAAGATCTGAAAACATGTTGTGTTTGACTAAAATATGTTGAAGTTTTTTTTTTGGGAAGAAAATGTGATTCCCATAGTATTTGCACATCTCCCATGTTTCTGTCGAGAGCAGGTAGGAAGCTGTGCAGGAGCCCCGTGACCATCCTGGATTCCAGTTCGAATGCGCTGACGTACAGTGGGCGTCAATGGCGGTGACCCGTCTGCGGCCTCGAAAAGAACGCGGCGCGACCGCGCCGCTCGAGTGAGAGCTCTCCGGAACATCAGATTATGGGTTTTTCTTGATAGTCAGTTAGTTTTCTTATTAGTTATCATCAAATATGATGAACAACTATTAAGAAAACCCAGATAAGCCACTGCGGCGACGATACTAGCGTGAGCGGCGCCGCGTTCTGTTCGAGGCCGCAGACGGGTCACCGCCATTGACGCCTACTGTACATATGCAATAGAATGAGCAATCAGCAATTACATACGTCACGCGAATCCACAGCACTTCCCACGCGGTCATTCGCTACAGTATCTGGTAGAAATTTCGTGGAGTCGTTCAAATAACAATCCACATGCCCCGCTATTCATTGTTGTCTCCTTAGATCCCCTATTGTTCAGCACAAAAGATGAGCCCATTGGCGGCTCCGGACATGCACCTTTTGTTCGGCTAGCCGCATCGCTTACGAATCGAAATGCCAGGGGAAATCGTACAATAATTCGCTTCTTCTCAACGAATCACTTCATTTTTCCAAGCGATTTTTTCGTGTGAATCGCTGACTGGTTATTAGGTGTGCTGTGAAGCCATGTTAATCCAAATGTTTTGTTTTTCTTTTCTTCACCAACAAATCTGCAGCCATACCTCCTCTAAGGCATCTTCCGGCCGATTTGTCACGTCCGCTTCGCCACGAGAATGACAGAGGCAACACATGGCGTGTGAGCAATCCCGGAGCTAACGAGTATTTTTTTAAACTATTGCTTTTTGGGGTAATGGGCATATTTCTATGGAAACAGTAGCATTGAAGCAACCATTGGGGGCTAACTGCATAAAATATTCCATAAGGAAAACATCGTTAGATCGTTGTAACGTCGTACATTTGCTCCCCACTCCATTCAAATTCACAAATTAAAGGCAGTGACTCACATCACAATGAATTTTGAGGTTTTGATACCAAAAGGATCCGATCAGAATGATGTACACACTCCTGAACAAAAGTGCTAAAATCTCTTTTTGATTCCCTCACTATTGGAAAGTTCTCGATAGTCACGCTGCGACAACTGCTACGATGAGTTGCTGTTAGCCATGGCAAAGACGATACCGATCACTGACACCAAGAGGTAGCGCCACTCTTTGTGATAGATGTCGTAGTGCAGGAACCTGCAAAATCAAGAACTCAGCAAGTGTGTTTGGCACTTTTCAATTTGAACATCATGGTGCTCGGCATCTCTTGCAGATTCTTCAGATGTTGAAATTCCGGGACCGATCTGAGGTGAGACACTCCATTTGAGTCAAGCAATTTCTCAGGCAATCATTTTGAAGATTTTCAGTTTTTTTAAACCTTTACTCTCAAAACTGAGAATTCCAAGATTTAAGCCTACTTTTTAACACTATCTTAGAAGCGTGTCAGGAGCCATGAAACCAGAAGCCATGGGTCATGAATAGATGCCTTGGATATACAAGTAGAACAAGGGGCTGGGTTCTGATATAGGCTAGGTCACAGAAGGTTTTTGGGAAAAAGATTGGTGGCGCTCCAGTTCAACATTTCATTTCAGTAGAGCATGAAACCGTTGAAGATTTCTTTTTTTTTCATTTTGTGCGTTCCACGTTTTTTTTTTCATCTTTGTTAGGCCCTCATTTCTGGGGCGGAAATTGAGCTGGAAGTTACGCGGAGCCACAGCCTCAGGAAAATACTTCTGCCTTGCATTTTAATGGCAATCGTACGAAGCGGTTTAAATCAAGCATCAGGAATCGAAGAGATCTGCGGAGCACTACTCGGTTTCGCGCTCGTGAACGGCCGATCACTATGCCCTTCTCTGCGCCATCTTTCTCAGCAGCTCCTTACTTCAAGGAACCATGGAAGCAGCTTACCAAGATACATTCTCTCCTATCTTCAATTATAAGTCGCACGCATCAATGTAAGACGTCTTCGAAATAGCAGAGTTGTATCATGGGACTCTTAGAAATGTACCGTATGAGAGGGCAAATTCTGCGAAGGTGATTCTGCGTGGGTACTGAAGACTCTGAAAAACCTTTGAGAATTGTGTCAGTGAGTAACGACGATGAACCGCCACGATAGAGAAACACTTTTTCGAAACCTTCTGGATCATATCACCATTAAAAATAATCCTTTTGAGCACGTCCCCGAACCGGGCCCAACCCTGAAACAGCCTCTTTTCTGGCTTTCTCAGTTCTTAAAATTATCAGTTCTGGAGATCTTTAGCGTCACTCTAGCTAGTCTTGTCCAGAATGCTGTTCAGAACGTTCAATATGCAGTTTCTGAGCTGTAGTTCATTCCTGCACGCTGGAACGATAACATGTTGGTGGCAAAAATGTATGCCGACTCACAAATGAAAAATTGTGATTTTGAAGAGAAAAATGTTAGCGTATTAAAAATCTACCTGACAAGACTAGGATCCTTAGAGGATTCTTACAAACGTAATCAAGGATATTTCTGGAATAGTATCGAGAATCTCCCGCGACGGTTTACCGCCTCACAGGGGCGCNCCCCCCCCCCTCCCGCCCACTTTCTACGACCGCCACTGAGAGCGTTCAATATGTGTATGCATGTACAGTGGCAAT
Organism: Ancylostoma ceylanicum; assembly: GCA_000688135.1. NCBI lineage: Eukaryota > Metazoa > Nematoda > Chromadorea > Rhabditida > Ancylostomatidae > Ancylostoma > Ancylostoma ceylanicum. The sequence continues at coordinate 924,959 of JARK01001383.1, forward strand.
CAATTAGATTTGATCATACCATATTGACTACTGAATCTTTTGCTATAACTCGTTTTTGGATTGAGGTACGTATCTAACCCATATGTGGGTATGCATTAAAAATTTGTCGACGCTTTTCATTGATTCAAGTTGGGTTACGGAGCTCAATCTTCAACTTTCTCGGAATCTTTGTCTTGCAACCTCATTCCTACCTACTGTCTGTTTCACCAATCCTGCCCCTTGGCAGGCTTCCAAGGTAAGCCTCGCCAGTTGTTGTAGGCGAGAGGTGTTTTGGCACGTTTCCAGTTACTGATAGCGCTCAATTTCCATGATTTGACATGTCTTGTGTGGCTACAAGCAAAACATCGAATTGCTCTAATTTTAAGAACAGATAGTAGCCACGGCGAGAAAGGAAGAGTTGGTTCACATTGGACACATATTTGTCCATTATTTCCACCGCAATGCTATTGCCGTACTTCTTTTGCTGCTTAGACGGGTGGGACAAAGTTAATTGATGGAAATCTCTTAAAGGCAGTACCTAAGTGCGGAGATTTTTGACTTGAAGATTTCAACATATTCCGGAGTTATCGAGTGCATTCAATACTTTCTCAAGAAAGTAACGTTCCGACAGAATAAAAAATACTGTTTCTAGAAGTTTATCATTAGGATGTGTTCAACCTGACTGCTCGAGTTCTGCGAACCATATCTGTAAAATTTGCTCTATAACACGAGAAGTCGTGTAGATAATAGACGGGATGAAAAAAGGCATTTTAGTCACTGTTTGGTCTATTAACGACATTCATATTAGCGGATTTCCGGCGTTTTTCGTTACGTTAGGCCAAAAATGGCCGTTACGCGTTAATGCGTTAGTTCATTACGTCAGTAACGAATAGGTGGTGTAGATCAATTATATATCCAAACTAGTGGTGAATTTCGAGAGTATACTTAATGCAGATCGTGGAAAACCGAAAAAAATCTTGGGTCTAAGCCGAGCGGACCTGGATGAAAAGAACAAAATGACAAGAATCTCAATTCCAATAATCATGAAAATAAATATACAAAGAAAACCAATAAAATTGATGAAGGATAAAGGATATAGTGGTCGGCATCAATCAATCCCTGTGGCGGCTTGTTGCGGATGGTGGCGCTTTAGACTCTTGGACTCTATACTGTTCGTGTGCACGACAAACGTAGTGGTTCAGTGGAATAATTTATTAAATTATAGTACAAGAGATAGAGAGGATGAGCTCAGAAATGCGCGCAGTGATTGCCTTATGCGGCTTACAACATCATTCTGACTAGCAAGTATTATAGTATCTCTAGCATGAGAAGGGTTAACCCCCCCCCCCTCCCCCCTCCGCAGAATGTAGAGTATCAGCGGTGAACACGAATACTAGAGTACTACAAGGAACATCGATTTGTCGATGATAATCCCGTTTATAGAATGCGCCACGCTTTCGACTTCATCTGAGAACCTTAGAGGCGTTGAATGGATATGTGCCCTATTCAGTGACTTGCTAGTGGCATCCGACGTGAAAATCAGTGCTTTATCTTCTTAGACTCCTCTGGTACCAATTTACCGACTCCGGCTATGGATGGCTTGGTTGGCTAGGGGTGCGATCGAACCATCGACCGTGTGCGTGCGCAGCGAGCCTCTTATCACGCGCCACACGCGCCCTAATAAAAATGAGCGATTGAAAATGCACTGATACAAAACTTTCATCCATTTTATAGTAATCGGAAAAATCATACGCCTCATCCCGCTTTAACGTCTTCTTGTCTTCCCTTGCGTGCTCGCTATTGGCTAGGCATCTAGGTGTTCAAAATTTCAGGGCACAGTTTTCTTTGGCGCAGACCCAATGTACGAGGAAAACGCGGCACTTTACTCAACCGTTGGGCAGTTTTTTCCATTGGCGATTGGTAACGAAACAAAACTCGGCAAAGCTTACGTCATGCCGAAGCAGCTTAAAGGTGCGCATCTTCAGAGAGTCCGCTTCCTAAAGAATCTATATATCTTGCAAGTGTGGAGCTATGTGATTTGAGATGGCTTCTGTTTCAAATATTTCTAGAAAACTGCAAAAGGAGAGCATTCGTTCTTCGCAAAAAATGTTTTGTTTGAGGGGGATATGAGTTCCAAACTATGGTGCACCTGGACGTAATCACATTCTTAACAAAGCTGACACGAACACCGTTCATCGACCAGTTCCTGATGGACAGCGAAGGTGAGGATTATTCTTGAACAATTACATATATAGAGCGTCGTTCAAAGTGAGAAGCTGCGGTTATCGCAGCAGCGTGAGAGAGTGACTCGGGTATCAAAATACTCAAGAAGTTGGATTAGAAAACTGATGTGGGCAGTACCGTTCTGAGCAAATCACCGCTACAACCACTTTGTGGTCGATATTTCGAGTGTTTTGAAGCCTAAATAATAGGATTAATAAATCTACGAAAAAATTCGATTTCTACTCATCACGCTGGTGCCACACAGTCATCAGGAGGTAGAGCTAAACATGGGATTACTTTGAAACGTGAATGAGCAAAATTACCGCGGGTGCTGCATCTATGGAATATCATTGTGATGTAGAAAATTATGCACAGTACCTGAAAGATATGTGTTATAAGAATGGTCAGTTCGTTTGAATGCATTCGTTGCCTTGGCAAAGCTCGAGAACCAAAGGTGAGAAAGTAAACTTAAATGGAAATGTACTACATTTTTCAAGGTCCCGAGTACGATCTATTGCCGATGATGGGGGTTGGCCGAGAATTCGACCGAAATGGTATAGTTGCGTGCCAAATTAACGCTGAGGTTCGTCATGTTCTCATCTTCTGACGGGCACTTCCCTCTTTGCTCTCTTCTAATATCAACCGCATAGCTGGTGTGAATTATTGTTTAAGATTCACTGGGGTCACACTAACTTCAAAGAGCGTTTTGCCGCAATGATAAGAGGACTTCTGAACGACCGGCGCTACGGTATTTTCAAAGTGGTCTCTACGAGCCATCATCGTACATTCTTTTTAAATTTTGAGAACAAAAAATGTGTTGAAAAATACATTGCACAGTTCTTCAAATAAAATTATTTTTCTAGATACTCGTTGTTTTCTTCTGCTTACATGATCCCAGGTAGTTTGGTGGGTTTCACTTATGAGAAAGTTTGGAAAAATCGATTTGCAGGTAAAGTTCCCTGTCGAAGTATAATCTGGTAGCATACACAGGGCGCATGATCTGACATTGGCTGCAATTACGTGCGCTTGATTTCTAAGCCTACTTCACTAGGTTTTGATGTGAATTTAGTGTCATTCCTTCTATTTTGGCGTGCTGCATCCATCTAATTCAAAAGCAATTCTGTGGCGTTCTCCAATCGCTGGAAACAAGTGTGGTCGTAGTTGCGGGCAATGTCAGATCATGGGCCTTCTGTGGGCTACCAGAGCATGAATCTGATGGCGCAGTGCTCGCCACATTCGTCTTTATATGAGCTCCTCAAAATGGTGCCGTCTGCTCATCGGTAGACCTGCTCTATTACCAACGTTTCTTTCATTTGCATCCCTTTTGTTTTTTTTTTCGGAAATTGATAGCACAGTTAGATTTCTTAATGCTTCTGCCTCACAGGTTGATATATGGACTCTTTATTTAACGTGTCGGCCTAACGTTTCGACACAACGTCTTTGTCAAAGGCCTGAAAGTGGTGCTATTCGATTTACGATCTGAACCACCAAACGTCCCGTCCACTCCCGCCTAACATATCGACATTGGCCCAAACTCACAGACGAAAATACCCCAACAGAACACTAGACCAACCTTCGAGTCCACCGAGTCAACGGAACAATGTCCGCGTGCTGTTGCCCACACTCACTGCAGACGAGTGGAGTGTCACCCTGCACCCTAGATGGTTGTCTGGTCATGGGGGTTATATGCGCATCTGCAGATCACACAAAGATACAAAGGGCAAAAGTTCATTGGTAATTGCTAGACACTCGTTACGGTTGTTCATTTTCGGATTTCTGACCGAAATCCAGAAGGCTTCCATTCCGATCGAATCAATCGATCCAATCGATCGATGGATTTCGGTCAGATAGCCGAAAATGAACAACCGTAACAAGTGTCTAGCAATTACCAATGAACTCTTGCCCTTTGTATCTTTGTGTGATCTGCAGATGCGCATATAACCCCCATGACCAGACAACCATCTAGGGTGCAGGGTGACACTCCACTCGTCTGCAGTGAGTGTGGGCAACAGCACGCGGACATTGTTCCGTTGACTCGGTGGACTCGAAGGTTGGTCTAGTGTTCTGTTGGGGTATTTTCGTCTGTGAGTTTGGGCCAATGTCGATATGTTAGGCGGGAGTGGACGAGACGTTTGGTGGTTCAGATCGTAAATCGAATAGCACCACTTTCAGGCCTTTGACAAAGACGTTGTGTCGAAACGTCAGGCCGACACGTTAAATAAAGAGTCCATATATCAACCTGTGAGGCAGATGCATTAAGAAATCTATCTGAGAAAATATATATGTCGCCACCGTCAAAGAAGTTCGCGGATTTCGGAGTGGTGCTATGGTTCTGGTGTCATCGCAATTACTGTTCAAGCATATTTTCGACGTTTCGGCGCAGGGATTTTATCCACTGAAAATTCTGTGTCTGTCGAGGATCAAAACACTTGGAGAACAAGAATAAGCAAATGTCAGCAGTTACGATTCAAATTCTCATTGAAACACCGTTAACTGTGAGACTGCGAGAACAATAGAACGTCTAGAAATTCGATCAATAACCATATGCAAGGTGTTCGCAGAATTCAATTTGTCATCCTCCATCGATCACTATCAACAAACATCTGAATCCTATAATGGATACGTACATTCACATTTCACTTATGTCAACCATTCCCACGATTTTGTGCCTGGCCATTTTTCACAATTTGACCGAGCCTATGGCATGGCCGTGTTAGTTCTTTATGCCAAATGTATAACGCAATGTTACTTTTCCTAACAGGATTCCTCAAGCAAAATTTTTATGCTACTGCTACTGCAACTGATGCAGAAACTCGTCACCTTGTTAATCTCCATACATATAAACTATTTTCCATTTTGTTACAATGCCTGTGTTGAACATAATCAAAGCAAACTCGGACGACTACTCCAAACTAGGCACTAAAGAATTAATGACTACAATATGAGTCGAGTCAAAATCCTAACATAACGCCAAGAGGAGATTGGTTGTGTTTTTTTCTGCTGATTACCGTAGTTTCCAGGACATTGTGCAAGACATCACAGTAGTTCTTCACTTCTATGGGAGAATTAGTAGTGGCCAATAGCGATAGTAGCATTAAAGGCAGCACCCACGAAAACTTTGGCCTCTCAAGTTTTCACTTTCTCAGAAACTTCAGTACATCCCGAACAGTTCACCCACAATAAAAGCTGCGGAAATGGCCTGCGTTCAACTCAGTAACCAGTACTTCTACGTGACAGCGAACACTTTCGACGAGTTTCCAACCCGTTAAACAGAGGGCGTTCCTTGAAACGACGTCGAATCAGATGTTTCACCTCATTCCCAGAATCCAAATTCACTAGTTTTTGTTTCACTGCGCCTACCTGAGTAATTTTAAGGCTAGTTTTGTCAAAATTCAAATTTTATGCCATTTTTCCTCCAATAGAGCATTCCATAAAGTTTTCTTCTTCTAATGTTGGTTTTATTAATCGCCACACATTTTCCAATGTGTATTTCTTCCGTTGATTTCGAAAAAAGGCTGATGTAAGACCAAAATCTTGAATGCGCGAGCAACCATCGGTTTGAAGAGAAGGCATTATCGATCATTTGATATCGGCCCTCATCCCCCCCCCCCGCCTGAGCAACTCGACCACTCCTGTTGCCCACAACCTGAATAGGAGCTCTTAATAAGGACATATTTGGCGTTCGTGGAAAGTTTCAGCTTTATGAAAACGTTAAGCAGCCCCGTTACTTTAAGTATATGCTAAAACCTTCGAGACGAAAATTTCCGTGGGTGCTGCCTTTAAACCTCATCCTCAATTTTCATTCCAATGGCATTCCAAGCTGATTTATAGCAAAGCATTTGATTGCTGGAATACCTCTGATCATACCTTGCTGGCCGCTACTGTAGGTTATCATCATAGTACATTTATCACGGTTTCGTTGGTTTTAATTCGATTGTTAATCCGTATATCAGTAGTATTTCACGCAAGAATCCGTTTATTCTGAGGAATGAGTCAGAATGACGAAATGATTTCACTAGTTTCCTGATAGACACTGACAGGCGCTGATAGGTCACCTGCCTGGACTGATAAGCATGCTGATGAGCAGCTATATCGGCACTGCGAAAGCACTCTTGGCCCATTAGTATCTTATTCGCAGTTGGTTTGCCAATCATTTGTTCCGAATTCTTTAAAAATCTTCCCTATTTGACCAAAAGTATAAAAGGAGAGAAACGAATGCGATGTTTTCAGGTACTATGGTACTGTCGAAAGGTTACACAGTTCTTCTCGCCCTGTTCTCGCTAATATTCTTATTATTATGCATAAATTCCTGGACGAGTTCGAGTACAGCAGAAGTGGTAATGATTCTGTTCATACATTTAAAGACAATGTTTTCACGAATAGCGACTTGAAAAACCGAAACTCCGTTGTTTTTTTTTCTTCCGCCATTCAAATTCTACAAAGGTCAGCGTACAAAATTCAACCTAAATTTCTTATTCTGTTATCCGGCTTTTCGGTATTCCAGCATTGTAACAATCAGCAACATGAAAAAAGTAACTTTGGGCCTCTATTAGGTTGCTGCGAAAACAATTGCGAAAACATTTTTCGGCATGCGCGAATGATTTCCTTTCTTCTGTTCAATTTGAGTAATTTTGAGCCAGCTTGCGTGAACATCTGGTAGGGTCATTCTTTTTTTTCAGGCATTACTTCTCTTCAAAAGCGTTTTATCGGGTCGCGATCAGCCGACGCGATTTCCAAGTGGTCAGAGTTAGTGACTTAACCCATTGACGACCGCGTGGTTCACCGGTGAGCCACGCTCTTGCAACAAAGTGCAGGATCTCAAATTCGTGACATTTCACTGCACTTTTGCACGAAATCGATGCATTACATCCAAACACTGTTTTTTTTACTTTTTTTTACTGCTCATGGTACGGTACATACTACTTTTGAATCGCAACAAAAAGCTTGCAAAGGATGAGGTTTTTTGAAAAGGAGGAAGGTGAGTCGCATTTTCAGTGTAGTGAAAAGAACCTGTCTTTGCAAAAGTCAAATTTCCTGCATAGAAACACTTCAATACATCTCGCTGAGTTGAGATAAAGACATTTAAATGCGAATTATCTTGTTATGTTTATTTATAACTCTGAAAACCTCGGGAACAAACTTCTTGCAGCCTTAAAGTAAGAAAATCAAGATTGAAAGCACTCCTTTTTCGTTCAGTGATGGCCAAAATCTTCTAAAACAGCATTCCAAATGGGTTCCTTGTAGCTATCCATTTTATGTTTAGTACTTCTATCATAATTATGTGAAACCCAGCCGCCGCCGTGCTGTTGAAAGGGGCGTTGGTCCCTCACGCCAGACACGTGAAAACGCGCGCGGTCGTCATTGGGTTAAAACTTGATCACTTTGCACCGCCAATGCCCGATAATTTCGCGTTTAACTTCATATGTTTCCTTATGTTGAACAGCACCCGAGATTGTTATAGCCTTTATTGTTTTCGGCCAACGTTTCGGCTAAATCGCCTTCTTCAGGGCCTGAAATGGTTTGGCAATTTATAGAATCTACGAGATCAAGTGCATTAGCTGGTCAGGCCGAAAGTTTGAAGTCTTATCTTTCAATCAAGGAAAAACAGCAAAGACCCGCAAACCTTAAGATATGCCAGTGCTAGTGACAGCCGGCTGTAGCGAATATCAGTGCCAAGTGAGAACCAACCCGGTCAGTCACGCTGAGGATCTAGTTGACAGAGATCGAGATATGATGCCAGTTCGTTAGTGATTGCCAGGCATTCATCCTTTCGGTTCATTTGCGGGCATCTACTCCTTATCCAGAACGCCTCCATTGTTTTCCGCGTCGCGATATCAGTTTCTTGCGCGAGTATCGTTACTTGGACTTCAAAATCGTTGTTNNTTCAGTTGCGATTTTCTCCACCCTATTGACATTTTTTCCTAACATGTTGTATACCAGCTGAAAGCCCTTTTCTTTCTTTACAATATGTCTTCACGCATTTTCACAAAACTATTGAATTACTTGATTTTTAGGCTTACGAAAAATAGCCCCAATTTGAGGAAAAACACCATTTCCTCCTTGTATTCAATAGGGACCAGAAAGCACTCGATACTTTTTGAACGTGGAAGCTCTGTAAAATATAAACGCGGAAAAACATGACCAGTGGAAGTGTTGTAGGACTAATTTGGCGATGCTGGCAAGGGTGGGGTCCGACGTCATCATGGGGTAAGATGGCTACACCCGCGAGAATGGAGAATTACCCCAGCTATTGGATAGCTTTGAGAGTCATGACGTCCATATAGACCATATTATTCACATAGAGCACTTCCCAGGTCTTCTCGACGAAAATCTGTTTAGTCGAAGTGATTTGTGTCACTAAAACCAAATATGTCTTCCTTGAGCATCAAAATCGCTGCCGACTAACCATTTCAAGCAAAATGTCTCTTTTATACTTAGCACAGGTCGTTTGGCCAGTTCTGATGGCCTTTCGAGCTTTAGTTGGATGCCAGAATAGGCAGTTGTCGGTTGCGCTGTTTTTCATTAGCTCATTGCTCCACTTAGCAGGCTCAAAACTCAAACAAACTGTCATTTTACCAACAAATGCTTGCAACACTCTTGTAGAGGAAGATTAGCGCTTTCGAGCTGTATATGACTTGTCCATGAAAGGTAACAAATAGGTGGAGAAAAGTGCATCTGGAAAAAAGCGCAAGGACTTATGTTAACACCTAATGTATGTCATCAACGTCGTCATATCACATCATATCTCAAATTATAACATTACCGATTCGAGCTTTTATCAGCTAACTGAATGAAAAATACGATGAGGGTGGTGACCTCTAGGACGAGATCCGAAAATTTTAATACAAATCCGGGGGCCAATACATAACTATCGCCGGTATAACAAGTTTTGGGGCCCATATAAACAATGTGAAGCCTTTCATCGTTCACCACAACCTGGAAGAAACTAAATGAATCTTGCAGCATTCAATATCTTTAGCAAAATCCCCCCCCCCCTCCCCC
>JARK01001383.1:934923-975643 GCA_000688135.1 Ancylostoma ceylanicum
CCTCCCCCTACCTCCCCTCCGTTTATTGGAACAACAAACCCAAGTAGGACAGGGAATTCATTGCCCAAATGGACATGAACTGTGGTCAAGTGCATCGTATTTACGTCCTGATTTTTTATTATCAAAGCGGATAGAAATTACGCTAACCGAATTGACCCTGGAGCGCAATGGTTTCATGAATAACAGTTGCATAGGCCTGAATTATCAGATTTGAGCACAGCACTATGAGCAGCTTTGCATTATGCGTCTAGGAATTGATTTAGGATTTTCACACATGTCAATGTCGCACTCGAAGTTAAAGTTAGTTCCAAGTGCGGGTGCCAAAAAAATAAGTTAAGAAAAGCAATAGATCAAAAAAGAATACTCAGTGAGATATAAGTGTGTCGCAGTAGCCATGTATGAAATATTATGATAACTACTTTATTAGCATGACACAATGACGATATACTGCGATGTTTACGGTATCGAATGCTTGCATAAACAACGCAGAAATTATAACATCAACAAGAAAAACAAAGCAAGGCAATCCTCGCAATGGTTGAAGCAGTGCCAAAAGATACTCTATCTTTTATATGGGAACACGAGAGGAAGTTGACAAGTTCTGCTTCACTAACTTGATCTAATAAGCATAAACAGGAAATCAGCAGGAATATTCACGAAGCGTTTCGTTGCGTGACGTTATGTTACGTCACGGCACTTGCTAAGATGGTTTAAAAAATCCATTCACAACCTCTCCTCCCTCCTCCCCGAACTTCCCGGACGCGCGCCGCACCTCCATGTCATGACGGTCGTACGCACGCCCGCCAAGCGTGTTTGTTTTTGGTTTAATGTCAGAGAAACCCGGTCTCGGCAAAAACTTTCTTTCCTATTAAGCTTGATTTCGTCTTTTCATCGGAACTGAGCCACTTGAATGAATGAATGAATGAATGGATGAATGAATGAGTCAACGAATAAACAAATAATTAGATCCCGGTCCAATAGTGCTGGTCTCTCAATCAAAGATGAATGATCAGAAACATTTGAAGCTATTGTGAGCAATCATGATAGGTCTTCTTCATCCAAGAACTAATAGTAAGTGAGCTGAGGTGCACCTGATCAATGATCACTCTATCTATGAGATAGCATAGGCGTCCGGATAGTCCTGTTATGTAGGTTCATGAATAAGCGTGTCATTTATCATGTTTATTATCACGTTCATTACTACAGAGTAGAAGACTACTACAAGGATTTGAAGGATGATGCCTAATCGGAAGTCTATCTTGTGTAAGAGGATCCCAGTTTTATGCCGTAGTAGACAGTACAGCACATAGACAAGAAATCTGCTTCTTGATTCAAGCATCAAAGAGTTGGTTTTTGTTGTTGTTACGCTTGCAGGATCTCCTGCATTCCGTGACTTTTCCTCGAAAATTGCCAATGCGACAAAGAAGAAAAACAAGATAACCGAGTATAGTATCACTTTTCAGCCAAAGTGCTTTGCACAGAATCGGTTGCAGGGTCACAAAAATTTAGAAAAGAGCATTATCATCGCTGGACAAGAGCGGGGCAGGTGTGTGTGGCCCACCTTGTATTCATAGAACCAACGATGCGCTGCGGTAAAACTAATTCAAAAGCGGCAAAACTAGGTCAGAAACTCTTGGTTTGATGCCTGTCTTAGCGGTAGAACACAGTAAAGTATTACGAACCCTTTCAGAGGACCTTCCGCTAGCACTGACAAATTATAGCGTGAATGCTGTTTCCAAGCAGAAAATCAATTTCACGAATGAAATCCAACTTCGTAGCAACTTTAGTAGAGTGTGTGAAATGCTTAGTTTTTTTTGGACCAAAAGCTTCCACTTGAGCGGAAATTCGTAAGAATTTGTAAATCGAAGCATGCTCCATCAAGTTCTGAATCCAGAGAATGCTTCGGAACAGTGAGTAAAAAGTAATTTCTAAATCCAATCGATGCTAGCTTTGTCGAAAACAAGCATGGTACGCATTTTCTGCTTGACCCCGCATATCCCGCACCATTTGCCAGGAATGGGTCCAAAAAAACATCATCAATGATTTCCATATTTTCCTCACAGCAGTAGTGCCTTTCTAATCGTTCCTTGAAACTCGACCATAGGATTTGTTACATGCTTTTTGCTCAGAGAAAAAAAGAGGAAGGATCACCGTATGGGAAAATCCTGGTCGATGCCATCTCAGTTGATAAATACAGCCAGCGTTCGTCGCGCTCGATCAGAGGGAATGGCGCGGGATTGAGCATGGTGGGTGCATTTGAACATGCTTTCGAGCTTAATTACACGAGTAACTGAAGGATATGGAGTGATTCCTTCTAGCAGTTACACTCTATTTGATGGCAGTTTTAAAATTAGCAGAAACATGAGGGAACTTCTTCCAGCGTGAGTGCCGACTTTAACAGCTTGGCGCTTCACCAAGCTGAATGTAGTGCTCGACTCTTCCGACAGACTAGTTATTCGTTTTGACTTCGTGTTCCTCGCAATGGGTGTTCTTCATGCATTTCCATTCATACAGGACCTTCAACCTGATAATCTCAATTGGCTTGCATTATCTGTTAAGAAATCTTTGTAGTATCTACGGTTTGTGCTCACTACCAGCACCATGTCATCAGCAAATATTTAGTAGCATTTGCAGTGTTTCTCCTCCTATTTCAAAATTGTCATTCTCAGCAACCTTTCTCTAGTACATGAACAAAACTCCACTGTCCGTTCTCAAGCTCACTTCAAGCACCTTTTTCAGATCCCATGAATCAAAGATTGGAAGCTAATGTGTTCTATTCAACCGTGAAATTAGAGAATCGAAGTTCTCTGAGAAAGAGTGAAAAAGAAAGAAGAACGAGGAAGTTGATAGAAGCTATTATGAGATTGTTCCGGAAACGGATATCCTGCAAAAACGAGAATACAAGCGCTTCAGGAAATGGTAGAGAGTTCCGCAGGTGATTTTTTTGTAGAATTTTCCGATTCCACAAAGATTTTCTTGTGATGTTGAAAGTAGCACAACCGAGTCCTAGTTTCCCTGGATTAAAGCAATGTCCAGGCAGTAAACTCCTGGAACAAGAAAATGCTGATCTGAAAATATCAGTGAACCGTCAGCTGCGTCATGCAAGCACGGGCAGATTGACATAGATATTGATATTGATATTTATCACATGGATTACCCATATGAACAGGAGCAACACAAAATTGAAACACAACACACTTTGAAAATTCAACCAACTTGACCTGATTGCATCGGAGAAGGGAAAAAACGAATTCATGGGATCACACGTTTCTCACCAAAATACCTTTAGATAAACTCAACTTATATCGAATGAGTTGCTTCTTGCCGAGTTTTTGCAAATCAGATCCGGCAGGATTAACGGAGAAATAATGCTTTACATTATTTTTTGCCCAAGGAATTACCACTTTGGAGGAACCACCCCTAGTGCTTGATGCTCTCATTTCAAACGGCTAATTTGACCTCAACCCTACATGTCCATGAAGTATTCTGTAGAACATTATAAGATCAAACATTCTTCTCCTGTAAGCTAGGGGACGCAATCCAAGGTTGCGATTCCTGAAATCACTGCGAAGAATCCCATCATACAAGGAGCCCAAAACCCGAGTCAAAAGTTTCTTTGTGAAGTTATTCTGTACCGTCTCCAGCTTAGCAATAACACCTCTCTTATGCAGGTTCAGGAATGTGGATCCATATTCTAGCAGTGGTCTAACATACGTCTTAAAGGTCCTCAATAATGTTGCTGCGTTTCTAGTGGACATAGCCTTGAATCGTCTGTAAACTATGCTTGATCCTCGCTTTACTATACGCTTACAATGCGCATCAAAATTTAGATCACCCCTTATTAGGTGTCCTAGGTCTACAATTTCATCAACAAAATGTAAATCCTGTTTTTACTCCATAATTCAAGGCTACATATGTCCACTAATGCAAAACTTTAGTTCAAAGAACTACGAGGAAACCGTTGTGGAGTTTGAATGATATGGCACTGGCAAAACCACCAAACCATCGGAGGCTTTAAACTTTCAACCATGAAAGAATCGAGATGTCCACAGCTGATGCAGGAGTATCGATGCTCCAAGATTTCGCTGCAGCATTGTGCAACCGCTAAAATCCAACCGGCCAGTGGATTCAGTTCCACATTTCCTAACTTCGATGTACTAAGCTTAAAAATCCATTTATATGCTTATGAAGTGCGTGGAATTCAATTCAATTCAATTAATTCATCATTTATTCATACACTCGAGGTGTTCCTATGAAAAAAGTAGACGTAACAACCGACGCTGGAGAAACGTGCAGCCAATGGTAGAAAGACAAAGCCTGAACAACAAAATAATAGATACTAATACAATGTGGAAGTGACTGTGTTTAAGCCACAAGGGCTATGCGTTTAGGGAACTAGGAATTTGTTTTGCGGGTTCCAGTGGCCAAAAGGTTGAACTCGAGCCATGAATGGGATTTCACTGGAGGACTTTCCGCAGGACGGCGGTCTACGACCCTGCGTCTCCCTACTGCAATCCGTCGAGGGAAGTACTGGTTCAGCGCCCACACTCACGGAAACGTCAAGCAGACAACAGATAGAGGATCAAGTAGCACGTTTTTGGAAGAAAATTTCTGTTTGAGGTTGCCTCATAATCTATAATATCAGGTTGTAGGAAAAGTTCTCGCGGTTTTCGAAAGTGTGCTTTTTATAACCACACGTTGCCTTTTAGCGACCTACCTTTTGCATATATAAGGAGGTTAGGTATGTGCAAGTTTATTAGTGTCACTCACTATAAACTCCTGCACAACCTCTACCAGGAAGATGGATTTTTCAAAACAGTACTTTTCGGCCTTCTAGTATACGGTTTCAAATCTGGTGAATCAGCAATCGTATCCGGACGCCGTATCAACGCTGCATTTGGGCACGGTGCAGTGGTCATACGCCCTACGCAAGATTGGTCCAGACGCTTTCGTGCTGGCGAGTTCAACCCCAATGTTTTCTCATAGTCGGGAAGCGAATCCGCAGTAGACGATTGTCGACTGCGGCAGCTGGTAGACTCAGATCCACGGCAAACCATGTGTGGAAGGACGCAAGTCTTAGATGTTCACTTTACCACCATTGTGGATCACCTGCGTCAGTTAGGTAAGGTACAAAAGTTGTTACAGTGTGTGATGATGATTTGACGGAAAGCGATCTCCCGCGAAGTGCCGAGGTGTCTAGTGGATCGCCCTCGCACAAACGCATAAAAAACTAGATGAAGCCCGTATTTACAGTAGATGAGAAGTGGTGTCTGTACGTCAACAATATGCGCAGTCCACCTTGGTTTGACAAGGATGAGCAGCATGAGCAGCAGACAAAGGCGGGTCTTCACCCTCTGGAGGTTATGATCAGTACTTGGTGTGACTGTAAAGACATCATACATTGCTAGGCACTCCCACGCTACAATACGCTCACGGTAGACCTGTAGTGTCAGCGGCTGCATAGAGTCGCCGCAAAAATCGCAAGAAAGGGTCCGAATTACGGCATGATCCAATTCCTGCGCGACCCTGCTCGTCCACCCTTTATAAGAGTGGCCCGCCAGAAGCTACTCGACTTTGAATGGGAAGTGCTGACTTCAGCACTGTACAGGCCTGATCTTGTTCCAAGAGATTATCAACTCCTCTTGACTCTGTCCAACGCTTTGCAAGAGAAAGCGTGCGATGATGAAGATGACTTGGATTGCTGGTTGAGCAAGTTTTTCGAGCCAACGCCAGTTTACTTCTAAGCCGAGGACACCGAAACACTTCCCAAAAATAGGCAAAGATTGGTGGTACATGATGGCTATTTATTCATTTCTCAATGTGTTTTCCTTTTTCTAGAAAGTCAATAAAACATGATGTTTCAAAAACCGCGAGAACTTTCCCTACAACCTATATATAATCTGCGGTCATCGCCAACACCAAACTCTCATCAACATTTCATTTTATGGATTGAATTTCAGCGCAATCGTTGCAAAACATGACGCCAAATTGAATTTCTGATCTCTGGGATCTTACGCTGGGGTTCGTCGCTCTAGGAATGCATTCGACACAGAAAAAAAAAACAAAAAAATGACACCTCAATATTCCCCGGCATTCAAATGCCTTATTCCCTGCATAGCAATGAGAAACTGTTAGTCTGCTAAGATAAGATTTTTACTAAGAACTTTCCCTACAGCCACAGTGGGCGTTAAGGATTTTCACGCAAACTCGTGCCGACGCCTTATTTTCATTAATTGCTTTGCTCATTGAGTTCTGAAGGGGCGAACATATGAATAGCGCTGTTCGTGAAGTGTAGGCGCCGAGGCGCTTCTTGTCGAGCACAATTCAGATTGTTCTGAAGCAAGTGGTCGCCTGGTCGTTATATTTACTTTACCAGAGACCACAGGGCTATTTCGGCAAAGCGCAAAGAGGACTTCTGCGGCTCAGTACACATACATACATATGCCTTCAAAGAGGTCGAGCAAAAAAAAAACCTAATGGTAAATTGGGCGTGGCAGCAAGGAAAAGTGGGCGCGGCTAAAAATTTGTTGTAAGGAAAATGATAGGAGGCGAAGAAATATTCAAAAAATGGGAATTTGTGAAACAACGAGTAGATAAGCAAGGTGAAAACGATTGCCTTATCCATTTTTAGATAGGGAGCCGTATATTGGAGTTCTGAATCAAGCGTAAACAACTTGCAGAAATGAATAATAGTGCAACTATCGGCTAAAATCCGCTGGGGAAGCCATTCCGTCAAATTTTTCTAAAGACCTATTCATTACTTGTGTGTTATCTCCAATGGAGACCAAAAATACCCTTTTGATTAATTATCAAATCGGCATGTCTACGCCCTATGTGCATCACACTGTTTACGTATTTAGGTTGGGGACGTCCAAGTTTTGCTAGAAATTCCCTTTGAGTGATGTTTGGTTGCCTTGAAACTGAATTATCCTGGAATCTCTTCTGAGAAGTCGAAGCTACATTACCTAAGGTTCTGTAGTTGTGATGAGCAGTCTCAGGAAATAGTCAGTAGCTACTGCAAGAAATCAACCGAAAAAAAAAGAAGTAAAGCGGGCTAGAAATCACGCTAGGAATGAGGATTACCGTTGACTTCGACAATTTTCTAGACTGGACGTGGGCCAAATTCAATTGCTATGGGGGAGGGGTAAACAGCGGCACAAAGCAATAGATTGGCTATCACCGAAGCCGTGGCAAAATGCCAGAATTTCATGATGGCCCGTAAAACGGTGCCAGGGCAGATATACGTAGGTGGAATGGGAAATGAGGTGAAATTTTACAACAGTATGTCCTGTAACAGTGCTCATTCTAACACGAGCCTCATCCTCACCAATATGAACAAGGAACTAAAGGTTTATGGGTGCGGCGTCATAGTGGCGGCCACGAGGGAGGGGTTGGAGGGTGGAGGGGGGGGGGGCAGTGGAATTGAAGTGATGCCTTTAATCTTCTACTGAAATGTAAAATGACTAAAGAGCATTCTGAAGGGCTTCTCTGCAAAAGTTCGAGATTCACAGAGCGGATTAATAAAGAATCCTGTTTAGATGGAAGCCTCCTTTTCCTCCCTTATATTCTAAAACAAATGTTTCCGGTGATCCTTCCTCAGAGAGTTGGACGATTTTACAAAATTCGGATTTCACGAAATTTTATGAAAAGGAATTGTTTCTGCAGGGGATTTATTGTATGGAGGGAAAATATTCATAGAAGTACCATTGCACTACTGGCGGATGTTCCATGGAGACCAGAATCTTTTCCGGAAAAAATTTATTGTCTCTCTTTGGTGAAATGCCTGCTAAATTGTAAAGGTGCGACAACTACAAATATGGTTTATGATTTCAGGAATTAAATACCATGAATTCCGTGCTTTATTTTGATTCTTAAGCAGGACTCAGCCAGAATGGTTATGGATAGTCGAGGTCAGGCATTGGTTGTATTCATGACTGATCCCAAAATTTTTTCTTTCACAACCACGGAAACCCGCTTCGCTGCTTGAGATTTCCGGGAGATGACGGCTTCATGCTGGGACTCTCGTGGTTTTTTTGGTCATTATCCTCTGAAATAGATTTTTTTCAGCTGTGTGGTTATGTAATTGGTTGTCAATCCCTGCAGAGAAAAATACTCGGTGAGGTAAGTAGGTCAAGGATAGTCCGTGTTAGTATAAGGTCAGGGGTCGCTTCTGTAGCGTTCCCCTAAGCACCATGCAGGGTAACTCCTTTTGGCCTATAAATAGTAATGAAATGGTAACACCACGAGTTTTATGACTACATACATATATGTGTACCATGAAGAATCGGCTGTCCATAGAGTGGATCTCTTTCCCTTTTCCACAGTGGATGGGTTTTGCGAGAAAAGTCGGTAGGGGAGACGAGGATACGTAGAATGTTGTCCGTTGACCAACCACGCAAGTAGGTTACCAGCAAACAGCTCTACCTGAGCCTTTGAAAGTAGACTAGCAGTAGATAAGGATATCATTTGGGATTCGTTGGAGCTGCTTTGTAGAACTAACAATAAGATAAGAGTTCTTAACAATTACAGGTATGAAAAACCATTCCAATCGCAATTAGTGTTATTACTGCCACTGAAAAGCCTACAAGCTTGTTCTAGCTGCCTTTGCCGATATAAAGCACAGTACAGATTCAAGTTGAGAGTATTCCTGATACCTATAAAGGTAATTGTGGGCTGATCCACTAGCTACGGTTTGCAGTGATCTTTTGGGAAAATGATTGCTTACGATTTATAAGGAATAAATTTTCTATTACTCGTGTCTCTTGAGCTCGATCTAATCCATCACAAGGAAGCTCTCGCATAGCCCAAACACACAACAAGAAATTGTTCCTACCTCTCAACACGAGGCAAAAAATCGGAGTCCAGACTCGGAGGAACGGGTAATCTTAAAAACATAGGAGAAAGCAAAAATATGACCTATAGCATATAAGGACATGGACATGCTGTTTGTACAAGGAGACGGATGATGTACGAAGCCTCAAGAACGGGATTCTCTGCAAACACGGAGACAATTGGCTTGATGACGTTGATGCCCAAATAAAAGCGCTGAACACTTGTTTATTCAGTGATGAGGAGCTGTCGTCATCCTGAAGTCCAAGGATTGCAAATACGATAGTACACTTCGAGTAGATTTGCAGTAGCTTTAATGAAGGCAGTTGCAATAAAGTAAATCTGCCCACTTTGCAATAACCTCTGCGCGAAGAGAGTTTCAGTTGCGAAGAGATTGAGCATTCGGCCTGCATAGCTTACGAAGACCCATCTGTCTATGTACATATTAAAGTTACGTGAGCCAAGATGTTTGTCATAGAGGACGGTTGAGGTTTCATGACGAAAATTATTACATGTTTCAGAAAGTCCACAATTGTTGATGCAGATTTCTCAAAGTGGCCTTCGTAGACGAAATATGTTCGATCGAACACATCATCTGTACTGGGATTAAGTAACCGCATATCATCTTCACTTCTGTCTAGTCACCGTGTTTTGGGTCTTCAGTGGGAGTTGATTTCTGATTTTGAGCCACTTTTCACTTATTTTCATTTTAATCACTAATTTATGATTTATTTATTGATTCTGGTGGTCAAAATAAGAGCAATGAAGGAGCAAAGCCCAATTCCTACTCATAGTAATCTCATGTGCTACGTGGGCTTCCAGTTACAGCGCGACGATATGTATATCAGACCCTTTATTCTCATGCTTACAAACTTTGGTACCTTGATGATCTTCTAGATTGTCGATCTTCTCAGCAGACCACGGTCTATGAAATACATATTTTGAATAGGAGTGAGCAGATATTACCATGACCTTGTACCTTGTACTGCTTCTTAGGAACGATTCCATGACGCAAAGGCTTCATCTGTCGCCGCTGCTGTGAAGTAGGTGAGCAGCTCAAAGATGCTTCGAAGATATCATAAACAGGAACGGACATTTTGATCGCTGCTTTTCTCACAGATCCGTGTTTCGGAGGTCTTCATGCGATTACTAAGGCTGCGTCCAGAGTACGCCAGCGAAGTGAGGACAAAGCCAGCGGCCGCTGACATCTGGGCTACGCCGGCGGCAACGTCGGCGGCATCCTCACGCAGCTAGGTTAATTCGTGCGCGCTAGACCACAACTACATGATTAAAAGAGGAGTTAGAATAAAAGTGTAAGCAATCTAAAAGAAATGTATAAATTTTTTCCATAGATGTCGTAGTACTGGAACTCTTATCAACCACACACACTAATTTTCCATGGCTACTATAATGTAGAAATGAAGAGTGGAGTAACATGTAATGTTTCCTTAATTTTGATAACTTTTAGGAATTGACGGATCAGTCCATCTGTTCTGCCATGCATCAAATATTGAAGTTGTGATTGATAAAGTGTAAAAACAAAACTTTCAAATTACTTTTACGAATTTCAATCCAAAGAACATTAAATTCACAAATCGACGAGAACTCACCGTCTCATGATCGCATTATTCATGGTGATGCACAAGTACATCATGTTGTGCAAAATACCAGACAAAATAAAACATATTTGCCAAATCGGAACCTAGGACGCTAGCGTATGCCGCTGGTGCAGTCCCTCCGTCTAGACTACACGAGCGGCTGGGGTCACAGCGGCATGAGCGGCGTTGGCGGCGCGCGCCGGTATGGCCGGCGGCATGACCTGGCGTACTCTGGACAAGCGTAATTACTATGGACATCGGCGCGGCCCGCATTTCAGCGGCCGCTGATGTAGCTGGCGGCATGCCGCTGGCTACAATCAATACGCATGCTATGTGTGTCTGTCGAGGCGTACTCAGGACCTTGCTGGCGCACTCTGGACGCAGCCTAAAGACCCCAAGGGTAGCAATAATGTGTCGTGACTGTGAATTGAACACCAAAACTCTCCACCACGCTTAACACTTTCGCGACTCACGCACTTTTGCGTGCAAGGGACAATGTGCTCCACCGGTCGAGGATGTGGTCCAACGCAGTAGCAATTTTTCCTCCCCTTGTAAAAAGCAAGATATCTTCGTAAGAGTTATTCTTTCTTTCGTAGTTCTCGAAGGTTCCTTCCATTTCTGTTGTCTACTGATTTGTCATTGTTAGAATTTTTTAAATCTATTATTCTTCTAGCTGTTCTAGTACGGAAAGTCTAATGGAAAAGTTAGAGAGGAAATCTCTGGTATATCTGTCACTACGTTACTGCGAAGGAATTAGTTAGCTGTGGACTTTTCACAAAGATATGACACCAAATGGACAGTGCACAACCGATCGTGCACGTGGTCGCGAACGTGTTAAGGCGATGATTTCATGTCAGCTCACATCCACGCAGTATAGCAGAGCGAATCATTGCCATCCATGTCACTAAAGAGGTACGGATGTGCAATGAGCAGAGATTGTGTCAGGAGCTGGTCGCCATCTCATGCTCCGGAAATGGTGGTAGAAAGCATCGCTTTCAGCAATGCTTCTTAGCCAACAGGTATTCTCTAGACAGTAGTGAATGATTTTTGCAGCAGACTACAACAAAGTCATACTGACCTTTATTTGGATTTGCTTCGATTTCAGTCAGTGCTCCGGTGCTTGAAGGCAGCACCCACGGAAACTTTCACCTCTCAGATTTTCTTGCGTTCGGAAACTTTAGCATAGTCTAAAGAGTTCACGTACAACATGAGCACAGGAAATGTTCTGCGTTCAGCTGAGTAACCAGTATAGCTTTGTGCTAGCGACAATTTTCGACGAGTTTACCGGTCGCTAAACTGCGCGCGTTTCTTGTGTTGTGTGATCAAAAGTAGAATCAGCTGTTTCGCTGCAATTCCAAACGCAGAATTCAGAACTACAGAATTAGTTTTTTCAGTAAATTCAGTAGTTTTTTTCTTTCTCTGCAACTTGTTTTCGTCGTTTCTACAGTTTCTACAGTTCTCATTGCGTTTACGTAATCCTAACCTTTTAACTAGCATTCTATGGTATTTAAAGCTTCTCAGTCATTTTAGAACTAGTTCTTGTCAAAATTTAAATTTTCAGTTATTTCTCCATTGCAGAATTTTATGAGGTTTTGATTCTCCAGTATTAGCCTTGTTCATTGCCACATATGTTTCACTGGTTGTTTCTTCTGGTAAGTTGCAGAAAGACGATAGATTAGACCAAATTACTGAAAGCGCGAAGGTCCAGCGGGTAAAAAAGACGGCATTATCGATCATCTTATATCGGTTCTCATCCCACGACCTGAGCAACTCGACCACCTCAGTCGCACATAGCCTAATAATGAGCACTGAAAAAGAATATTCCCACCGCTTTTGGAACGTTTCAAGCTTGTGGGAGCGTCGAACAGACTCGATATCTCAGGATTATTATGGAGCCTTCAAGAAGAAGATCTTCGTGGGTGCTGCCTTTAATCCTCGCAAAGCCATTGAGCAAGTCCCTACTAAACGAACGAATAATGGCCGCTACTCCTCCACTACCAGGACTCGAAGCAGACATTTTAAAGAGGATCCATCTGCCACTCTTCAGTTTTCGTGCGGCACCTTTTCGTCAAGCTTTTTTCCCCCTCCAAATCTTACTGGACAAAGGGCGGCTCTATGATTACTAATGTCGGTGTTCTACAGAACTCTTTTCTAGTGCTAAGTGATTCTTTTTTGATTATAGCTATCAGCCGCTGGAAAAATTTACACGACATTCCTTACTTTCAGAGCAAAACTTGACAGGACGAGGGTTTCCAAACTAATTTTTGGAAGCACTTCCCTAGCCAAAACTATGGTTGTTCAGAGATTCCGAGCGATTCGCGCTGCGATGTCACTGCGTTTTGGTTCTCACAAGTGATTCTAGCGAGAATTCTGTTTTGGCAAAGGAAATGCTGTTCCGATCCAAATTAAGAATCTTGCGAGGTGTGGATCCTGTTAAAAACAAATAAGACATTTAGAAAGGCTTCGAAATTTGCTACAGAAAGGTACACAACGCTGTGTACGAATGACAAGAATTACCGAAAAAATTTTGCACTGAAGATCATGCAACGAAAAACGCGCATTACTTTTTTTACACGAAATTATTAAAGGCAGCACCTACAATGATCTTTTACTGCAAGCTTCTGAGTGTTCTCGACCCTCAGGCATACACACGACGGAAGAGCTGTTGGAGACCCTTTCTCCCTCGAGATATTACGAGTAGGAATTTAGTTCAACATTTCAATCTAGCCCTCTAGCAGGCCCGCTCGTGCGTGTTGTCGCGGTTGACTAGAGCTTGAATACCCTCTCGGAGCGCGAATACGGATATCAGTTGTTTCACGTTTCATTTGCTTTTCTCCTGACTTCTTTCAGGAGCTGCAACATTATTTTCTCTTTCTCTTCACTTTCGCCATGATAGATCTCTTTTCCTTCCTATTTCTTGCTAATATCATCGTTTATTTGCTGGTTGGATAATTTTTCCTCGAAGAAGTCCGAATTTGATTGCATTTACTATTTTCGTGTCATTTTGAAACGTCTTCCTTTCGCGGTTGTCTGTTTGTTGCTGCGCATACAATATGTAGGTGAGCTCCTATTGATCTTTTTGAAAAAGAGGCTAAACCTTGTAAATAAGCGACTGCGCGAGAAAAGAGGTGGCAAAAAATGGTTTATTCCTTCTTATCGTTATCCTTCCACGATCTCGCACTATCCAATCCAAACTGTGCAGAATTCTCTAGAACGTAACTTGTCCTATACTCAAGGACACTGCATGAATAATTGAGGGCCACTGCAGTCACAACTGCTTACATCCCATTCTTTTCTGGTGCAATTGCTATCGCCATTTGGTATTAATCCAGATCAATTCATTTAAACATTCCTTCTTTGTATTTATGCACATTTAGGTACGTATTTATCAATTTGCTAAATCAACTAGAATGCTGTTCATTCCTACTCTTACAAAGATTCCATTTGCTTCTTTTGTTCCCCAGTATTCTAAACGTTCGTGTTGTTCAGCGACACACCTTGATAGGTGAACTAAACAAACAATTATAACGAGACCGTCACGCTTAATGGATGAAATACCATCAATAATCTGCTGAACATTTCCAGATGTTTTGCGTGCAGAATCGGACAAATCACTTTAGCGCTCAAAATCGTCACGTATATTATATTGATAAGTGGAAGTAAATGCAAAATAAATATAAGTAAAAACACTCCATCTAATTAGTTGCAAGTGTTCCAGCAACAAACCTATTAAACGAATAGCAGTTGATCTGGACCTTTGTTATTTGGATCAACCGATTGATCTGAACTCTATGTAGCCTTAGATGACATGTGATAGCAGGTCCTGGTACCTGTTCCAGAAAAATGTAAGCGAAGAACAGGCAGAAACGAAAAGAAATGTAACGAAGCGGAAGTTGGAAGAATGATGCAAAGTTATCGAGTGTTATAAGAGAACTCGAACAGGAGAACTTTTCGTTTCTGCATCATAAATCACACCGCTGCCTTTGCGAACTCAGTGAATTAAAACCACGGTCACGTACAATGCGCTTCAGAGGTGTACAAGCACCCCTAAAAATCACATTCCTGATGTTCGGAGAATGGAGAAATTCAGCACTTCTCCCTTAGACGGTGCCATAAGTATAGATTCATCGAACATCAGTTATTTCATTTTCAGAATTGTCTAACATCAGCAAGTTGAAATTCCTAGATCCTCTACTTCTGAGTAATTCAGAAAACATGGGCCCGCCGACTGGCTGCTGAAGCGTTTCTAACTATTTGAAACTACTTTTTTGAAGTTTCTCGTAGAATTCGGATCCCCATGGATGTGAATAGCACTAGTTGAGTAGTACACCAAGATTGTTATTCACGTTGACTCCACTAACGTTTAGGCGTCGTCGCTGCTTGGAAAGTCAGGAACATGAGCAATCTGCCACCTTAAACGCCTCATCACCCTACTAGATACGATTCAACAGAAAGATAGACCAAAAACAATCTCAGAAAAGAGCAAAACGACTAGCGCTGACCCGTGTAGCCGTAGTTCCACGATGTTAGAGGATCACCTTGTGCATGACTAATGCCGCTACGGGTAGTAAAAAGGTTCCCCCCCCCCCCGCAACGACAGTCGAACTTGGGATCTACCCACAGATATGATTCTCCTAAGTGTCTCAGGAATTCTTCATGTTGCTGAGATTGAAGACACAAAGCGGTCAGAGGTAATCAAACCCGTCTTTGAAATGCGCTACGCATTATAAAGGAAATGGATTACTTTGCTATTGTATCGGAAATTCATGTCACTTTGTTGTTGTGGTGGATTGCTATGTCAAAATTAGTGGAATGATAAGATGAGCATTGTCTATAAGAGGTACACATCCCAGTTAATGTATCATTCTTTTATCTTGTAGTTTCTTTCAACCACTTCTTTTCTCAGTTATCGTCTGTGTATTTTGGAATCTATTATTTTGCATTCATTCCTTGGAGTGCATCTGATAGTGAAGTGCATTTTATGCTTTTTGCCAGCTGATATTTATTTCATTCAAAGAACAGAATATAATTATCAAAGCATGAAGTGCTGTCCACCGCGTGGCAAAGGCAAATACCATTGAGCGCTGATTTTTGCGTATGTGCCACATATACTCACTTGCAGAGGTCAACCAATGTACCAAGGCAGCGCCTCGACCTTCAAGTCCCCTCTGGTACCAATTTGCCGAGTTCGAATAGATGTATGATTTGGTTAGGTGAATGAGCAGGAAACGATAAAACTTAAAAACGTCGCACCACTGTTTTGGCGGAAGATAATGTTTTCTCGCGCATGCATGCAACGAGAGAAAAGAATCGATCAACACAAATGATTCTGCGGCTCAAGGAATTCGAATCTGCGGAAACGGAAGTAGTTTTGATGAAGCCGTCATGTTCGAAATTGCCCACAGCGAGGACAGCGCCACATCTAAAAGTGTTCTTTCTAAGAAGTTCGGCTCTCCTTGGACATCTTTCCAACAGCTCACATTCACTCCTATGGAGGACACCCACTTGTCAGTAGTAGCGGTTCAACTCCTACACTAGGTGGTCCGCTCACATCGCGGCGTCTGTCTACGAAGGTGAGCATCACATATGTATGCTTTCTAACGTTTTTTTGTATCCTTTTGTTGAAATGATATCTAGTAGCGGGGTGATTGAGGTAGATTGCATGTAACGTTGGCATTCCAAGCTTTGATGAAGGCACTCACACCGAAACTTTAGCCGGAACACGTTGAAACATTAGCCGGAACAACGTTGAATAACGGTCCTCCTCAACTGCTCAAGATATTCATACTGACAATCTCTATCATTCAAAAGAGCTGCCTTTAGCCCCAAAATAAAATCCACGTTAACACTGTGGCTACTCCTGAAAATTACTCCACTGCAACTGGCGCAGAAACCATGTTCTTTATTCTTCATTACACCTCTATATCGCAACTGAACGATTCTCATCGATCTGCATTTGTGTGGAGTGCAGCAGTAGGCACTTTATCTCCACTCGTCGATCTCCAGCTTCATGTAGCATATTTCCTCCTTCTTTCACACTTGGAGATAAAGGCGAACGGCCCAATATGTGGTCGTACGACCCGCGCCAGCCGACGGCGTGGTGTGTCGGAGTTTCCTCTGCACACGAGTCGCATGATTTGAAGCTGCTGGAGGGAGGGATGGTCGATCACTCAGCTTGCCAGCGGGATGATGCGGAGATAACGCAAACGTAACAAAGACTAAATCATGTCCTTCTAAAGAAAAAAATTTAAAAAATGGTCTACGTGCATTTAAGGGGTAGAGTCCAACAATTCAAATTCTGGAATTTTCTCATCGCAGTGACCCTCATCATAGCATTCAGGAATCCTTCGTCATGGAATCGTTTTATCTCATGAATGGAACATGATGCGGAGATAACGTTCTGTGGTGGAAAACATCGGCAGGGATCTCCACTTGAGAAGTTGTCGGAGTACATAGTCATTTCCATTGTATTATATGTCTTTTGTTTTCGATCATTCCTTTTCTTTGATCATCGGCCAGAAAAAAGGGCCGTCTTCCCAAACCTATTCAGTTCCTAGATCGTTGCTTTCTGTGTCCTAAAGTGTCTCAACAAATAATCACTAACGACATCCAATGACATTTATTGCAATCACAGTCAAAAAACATCTGCCATCAAATAGCATTGTCTGTGACTAATTTTTGCTTCGAATTCCTGTCTTACTCTGTTTACATTACGCTGGTTTTCAAGAAAAGACCGTAAACCAGTATACGGATATCTGTATATACATACATGAAAACAAACGTTTGTCTATGTGTATGTTTCGAATATAGAGTGTGTAGGTTGAACCGACCCTGGACCAAATTTTGCATAAATAGTAACGTTTCAGAGATATTCGGAAGTTATAGAATACCTTCCACTGAAAGATATCGAGTGGCATGTCGATTATATTGATTTTAGACACGAATATATACACACACACGAGAATATTTATGGATCTTTCCATTTCTGCTACAAGGACGGGTGAAAACTTGGACGAAATAATTAAATACACTGAACACAAATATGACTATCAGTTCGAACGGCAATAGCGAATCCATTGATTTCAGCCATTTCTGCTTAGGGGTCGTTGAGGAAAAGTCTCAACGGCCGCTGAGGACAGAACAACAAAGTATGGGGTGTTCTCGACAGTCAGTTAGTTTTCTTATTAGGTGACATCAAAGGTGGTGAAAAAATACCGAGGAAACCCAGATTCGCCACTACAGCGACTATTGCATCCGGAGCGGCACGATCGTGCTGGGGATGGGACATCTCCATTGACGCCCACTGCACATATTTCTGAGGGTCAGCACAGGAGAGAACTGAACCCCAAAAATAGCTAAATGTTCAGACCCCGGACATGTTTTCGATTGGTGATGAGGTTTAATAGCATAGCAAAGCAGCTAGGATAGGATAGCAAACTTTAAAAAAAGTTTTTGGACCAAATACATAAGCCATTACTTAGTAATTAATAACTAAATAAGTAACTAGTTGTTATAATTAAAAAAATTAATTTAGTGAAATTGAAAAAAGATAATTTTGAAAAAAAAAGTTCATTGGACAAGTAGAACCACATTTTCTCTAGCAACAACCCCCCCCCCCCATTCTTACTGATACTACAAACCATTGTTTTCTGCGGATTGTATGTGGGTTCCGCCTCGAGCTCCACTCTATACATCATCTTTTTTCCCTGTGGCTGTCATCCAGACAGAAAAAGGCTAGAAGTCGTCATCCTGTGGAACTATTAAGCAGCAACCGCCAAGAAAGAATTTCTCTTTGTGAGAGATCATCTTCCATCAAGCGTCCCAGTAATGTGCATAGAAAAACTGAAAACGTAAGCCTTCCCACAGTGGGTTGCAAGGGATTCCGGAACTGTTCTAGGATGTTTTTTTCATTGAATGCTTCAATGTAAATACGAGTATGTCCGCCGAACCTGGTAAAAAGATGCACTCCGCTATTAAACTCCAGTGCTTCCGAAATTTGGAGAACACTAAAACCTTCAAAAAGAGAACCAATTTTCAGTGGGAAGGGTAAGCATAGAAGCGCACCCGAAACGAGAGGTTTCTTCTGTAGCCAAAGGAAATTACTTACAATAGGAAAGTGAAATGAGCACGGCTCGGGTCGTAAATTACTAATGGTTCATTAGAGGTTCGCTTACATGTACTATAGCATAGACAGCATGTGTGCGATAATGTCTTCGTAGTGTTGAATGAGAGGCACCAAGAAGAGATACTCAATGATGATTAACCACAACTGAGACCTTGAAGCCTGTGGCATAAGTAACACGGTCGCTGTAAAGAAAAATAGTAAAATGAGGATAACAAAGTGTTACAAGTTTTCAGGTCTCATCACACTATTTGCATTATTTCGAGTGTTGGTGTTGGATTAGTTGCACGAAAACTTTTGATGTGAACGGTCGCAGCGACAGCGTCGCTGTGAAGTATGTCGTACCCCTAGAGGGGCTTTCACACTTTTGCCGCGGCGGCGAGGGCGTCACCGCAGCAAAAGAGGGTGCGCGGCGAATGTTGGCAGCAAAATACCCCCATGCCCAATCATTGCCGCGCGCCGCTGGGCGACGTCGCCAAGCGTCGCCGCGGCAAAAAAAAAGTATGCAAGCTCTTGCCGCCGGACCCTTGCCGCGGCGACGCCGCCGCGACGTCGTCGGCCTATGTTTAACCATGGGCGACCGGCAAAAGTGTGAAATCCCCTTAAGAGCACTTGTGTTGGTGTCGTTGGTGTCATAACAAAAGGCCACCTAGTATATATGCATGTCGGTCATGGTCAGCTTTACTGTCGAATTGATGCTATTACATGCCTCCAGATCGAGTAATCAGAGAGGACAATGTTACAAAGACAGTGAAACAATACATAAGCAAACATTTATTGCCCCGACTGCTCCAGAAGTGATTCACTCGAGATTCTCTAGTAAAGTATGTCTGCAAGAGGTTCTGAGCGATCATCACAAATTGTTGGTGTACAATAAGGGTGTAAGAAATGCAGCAGAACACCCACTAACTCCTATTAAAACGACAACCATTTCCGTGACGAAAGAAAAACGAGTTGCAGGAATAGTGAAAGAAGGGCGCTATGGGCAACATTAGGAGGGGGAGGGTCTTTGCAGAACACGGAGCGATCAAGCACGGGAGGCACGGAACTTGTGCTGGGGTTCCTCAATCTTTTCTGGAGACGATTCATTCCTGGGCCTTCCAATCCGTTGCCTGTTCGTCCTCGATGTCGTCAGCTATAAGCGTCATCCACTACCGCAATAGGAGCCCTCCACCATGGTCCATTTCATCGTTTCCCCATAAGTGTAAAATTGTTCTGTTTTGATGAACGTTCCTTTTACTAGCATGCGCTATGGTGCAGCTAGGGGGTTACGGCCTGAAATTTTTGTTCTATTGAACCTTGGTCTTACCACAGTTGTTGCAGTAATGCCTCTTGACCACGCTTGCAGCAGCTGAATGCCTGAGTTGTTCCGTTCGCAGGAGTCAAGAGAGAACAAACCATGATACTAATGCGCGTGAAACCAGTTCCCATGTTTTCATCGCATTCCTGTAACTCTGCTTGCAGTAATCGATGATGGAGATAAGCTGGTAATCACTGTGACGCTGTAAGGAATTAGAAGTGAAACATATCATATAGAACTACGTGTTATAAAGAATTCAAAAAAAAAAGAAGCTCTATCATATAAAGCGAGAAAGTAGATCATCGGCTGGAAGTTATATGAAGTTTGCGAAACTATGATACTTAGCATGTTTCAAAGGTGGAATAGCGTCAATTGTCATGGTTCGCAGTACTTTTCTAGTAAAGTTAACATAAAGTAGTCAGGGTTGTGAAAATGAGACAAAAAATGGGGAAACGCAGTTAGACAGCGCCTTCAGCTAACAATAAGCTAGAAAAATTTGATTACGCAAAAGAGATAGATTACATGTAGTCAATGAAATATACTCCAGTAAGACTCATCCGTGAGCGACTGAATATTTCCGATAAGTGAATGTCCAGTTTCGATATCTCCTTGCGTACTTTGTTTTCATGGTTCTCACAATTGTGGGTCACACATGCTTGATGTGGAACAAACAAATGAATTAATTCAATCAACGACAGCGTTTCTCCGCCATGAACGTCAATGTTCACAAAAGGTGTGACTTTTGGTTCCGTCCGAACCTGATGCGAGTTCCTCTCTGAGAAGGACAGGGAAGTATAAAAACTATACTTTTTAAAAAAACACATACGTATGACGAATTCTTCCTTTATAAGACGCGATGTAGGGCGAAATTAGTTGCTGTTTCTAAGAAAATTTGAGACAGATCGTAGCAGTTCCACCAACACATCATCATTAATGGATCTTCCAAACTGTAGTTCATTGCAACTTACTATTAAGCGCACCTGCAGTAGTTGCTCTCTATGCTTGTACCGGCCTTCCTCTATACAGATTTCTCTGATATAGCGACGACGGCTCACACTAACGGCACGCGTGATATTAAAGGCAGTGTGTCAGCTCGGAGAAGCGCTCAAGAATCCCACATCAGTTGAACGTATGAGGACCGCTGAGCACAAATATGAACATTGAGTCTTAGGAAAACGTCGGAAACCCAGAAATTATGGGAACTTCTGGCCAAGAATTCAAAAATTCTCGGCCATACGCACGAGAGGCTTCATTCCGCATAACTGTATATAGACATGGAACGGCAATGTTTTCGAAGGAAAAGGGATACTAAAGATTCACAAACAAAACACTGAACTATTGGATTCATGACCTTTTCATAGGTTTGCTGTCAGAGTAGTCCTCATCAGAGAATGCAACGACTCTTCGACTTTTTCCAGCTATGAAAAGTATTGACCTTGATTTGCTCTACTGGTACTTAAAAAGGCCTGCTATCATTCTCCACCTCAATAGAACTGTTAAGCAGCCCATTTGTCCAGATGTTCAAAGTCATCCAAAAGAGAGACTGATAACGAAACTGATGGCATGCGAATATTTCCAGCATGCAACTTCCATGGAATTATCGAGACAATTATTGACAAATTGAATCACTTGAAATATCGAATGTGAAAAGATTGTAGATGGGGACTGTGGACTGCAACAGATTTGCACGGCAGCCCACGTTACATGATTGAAGAACCTTCGTCATTCGGCCACACGAGTGCGTAAAATCGACCCTTTGCAATTAATTCCAAACTTGGGTGACTGACCAGGAGATTTGCAGAAGTGAATCGATTAATCGATATCCACTAGACCTGGAATCCAAAATCTGGTCTCGAGCGACACTAAGCCCACGGGGTTGGTCGTATCGGAACCACTCGTTTTTGTGGATTAGCTTCACTGATAAAAAGGTCAAAGCTGCTTCTAAGTCAAAACAGGAGTGAGCACTGTTTTGACTGCAGTGACCTCCCCCAAGTGAGTTCCAACTCCACAAATGCAAGACGCTGAAGAAAGCAAGAACGTTATTTGTAGTGTAGTTTCTAAAATTAAAGTTTTCTGCCTATAAACGTGCATTTTTGATTGACCAACCACCAAGCTCGGTATATATCACGTCCCCCTCCGAAAACGGAACAAAAACAAAAGGAATTCACCTGCTTCTCTTTCGATTTCACGTTCCATCTTTTCTTTTCACGTTCCATTACTGCAGACGCAATAATATGCCCGTAGAGGATACGTTCGTTCCATTTTGAAAAACGATTCACAGTGTAATCGACATGAGGTTCTGGACTATTGACATACAGAAATGTATCCTCAACATTAACCTCCAAGATCTCGTATTTGTTAAATTATTAGAAAAGTTCGGTACAAACTCTGATATAATTTGAGGTTAAGCTTTTTTTGATAGTCTATAAAAACGAAGACCGC
The DNA here is from genome assembly GCA_000688135.1 of Ancylostoma ceylanicum. NCBI lineage: Eukaryota > Metazoa > Nematoda > Chromadorea > Rhabditida > Ancylostomatidae > Ancylostoma > Ancylostoma ceylanicum. The sequence continues at coordinate 957,215 of JARK01001383.1, forward strand.
TCTCTATGCCAAGGAAAGATCCGTGCTATAGGCACAAATTGACAGAGATAACGAAAAACGACACTCCGTTTAGTGTCCACATAATAATGTTTTCCGTAGGGCATAACGAAATCTACAACTTGTGACTGTGATCTATGACTGGCTTATTGTTGAATGCTTGTTGTTTGCTATTTTTTAAGCGTTAGTACTCTTTGCTATCACGACAACTTGTAGTTAATGCAAATTCAACTATTTTATCGAACCTTCATTCCTAAAGTTTTGTGGCACACCCTCATTCCTGAAGAAGAGACCCTTTCTGCGCTGTTGTGCTACTTACCAATCTACGCTAGTCGGTCATTCAAAGTATGAAACCTGAACAGAATTCGATGCATGTCTTGACACGAAGGAATTCGAGCTCGATTTGACTGTATTTTCAGTCTTATCGAAATTTTAACAAGAGCGTAAATCAGTTCAAAAGGATCTAAAGCAAAAATTTGATCCGAGAAGCATTCGCATAGTAATAACGGATTCTCATTTTTTCGAATCACTGTGTGTCAGATATAAAATTCCCTTCTACAAAAAAGATGTGAAAAAAGAAATAGAAAAAAGTTCAGAGTAGAAGCAACACATTCCCTGCGCTAATTAACTATCAGTACTCTTCTGAAACTGCATTGGAGAGATTGAATCGGGAGGGAATTTCCTGAGGATGAAAAATGCTAAAATTTTCAAGTCACTTCTATGGTAAAATGAAAGCGGATTCACTAAAACCGAGTTTCTCCAAAAAGGAACGGTGAACATGTAGGGGGTAAGCAACCAGAAGCAAGAGATTGCTCACGCCCATCTTCTTCAATGTTCGTCATGGTTTTTTGAGCAGACGCGAAAAAGACAGCTGAAAGAAGAACGAAAAAGGTGAGATCGAGTGAAGAACTCCCCAAGTTTGGAGTAACTCTTCACAATTCATCAAACAGCCTGTTTCGTGAATATGTAGGCACTTCTGAATTATGAATTTCCGCTATAGTATTACTTACGCTATATTGCACTGATTTTTGTAACCCACCGCCAAACCAAACTGGCATGTCAGAGACCTCTTGCCCACAATTTTCGTAACACAATCTCTAAAGCTTGGTACACTGGTCCAAGTCATCAACATCAGTTCGATATTAGACCGTTTCATAAATATGAAGGCAGTCCGAAAAAGCTTGAGTTATTAGATGTGGAGCTCACTCCTAACTGAAGAAAAACGAAAATGTGAGTAGAAGAACCATATGTATTAGTTCATGGATACGGTACCAGCAAAAAACAGTGGAACTTTTTAGAAACAAAAGAATTTTGGATGCCTACACATATACTTACTCATGAGATGCACCGAAAGTTATTGAAGTGATGAAATGGGAATGCGCGCTGACTTTTTCCAGCCTGCAAAATGTGTCTCAAGCATTCGAAATTATCTGAATTAACAATTCACAGCACATTTATAGACAGGATATTCACCAGAGATTGAAGAAGTCAAATGAACTTTTCCAAAGACCGTTTTTTCTATTCTAGAGAAGCGCAAAAGAATATCAACCAAGTTTTGGTACCGCCGTCCATGTGTTGGAGAGGATAAAACGACAATGGAGCAGTGCAACAGGTTATATGAAAAAATTGGAGAATTGTGAAGAAATGCGTCACCTAGCCTAGAACCATCATCTAAAAGGAACTAGACTAAATGATCAAGGCTCCAATCGATATCTTGTAAACGATCCCAAAATTTGTTAACTCAACCGAAATTGTGACTGGGCACAGCGCAGCGACATCTCTCAACATAGCGGTCACTCTCTCTGTGGGAGATGTCGAAGAGTCAAGGATACCAATTCTAGACATATTTTGGAGTGAGGTGTTGTAGCGTCGTTTTGGAAAAATAATTAGTTCCATTCGGAAGGGCGCATTCCCAATTCACGACCCTAATATCACCATTACAATCAGTGCGAAAGATACACGCACAAGATTGTGGGACTCGTGGAGAAGCTGCTGAAAATGCAGAATTCTCCAGCCACTTTTACCTCATACAAGGAACAAACAAATCAAGCTTGATTAGAACACTCAAAACCTGAATATAACAACTTTGCTGGCGTGGCTTCCGTATTCAACCGTTGACTGAAAAGAGAAAGAGATGTAACACACCTGTTGGTTTGAAGCTCAAGTCAATAAGTCAGCAAAAGCCTTGCCTTCTAACAATTCGCTAATGTCAATTTCTTTTCAAGTTGGCGTTCGTGGCTGAAAGCCGTGATGAATGTATCCGTAAGAGTTCCATCAGTTTGCACTATCTCATGAGCATAGTAAACAATGTATGCTGTAAAATAAAATCATGATCAACAACGAAACGGAGTAGATTGAAGGGGAAACAAGAAAACCAAACCGGAAGCTACACCCATGAAGGATTCTTTCGAAAAAAAAATCGAATTTCTTAGCTTAGAGACCTCTCGAAATATCCTTGGCGAGCACACCAGTACGGCGCTATTTTGCGTATCAAATGCTGCCTAACAGATGTTTTCGATCGCAATATCTCATTCCGCATCCATTTCCAAACATAACTCTTCATGCATATAATAGAATGTGTGAATTTGAACGAATGAGCGCATAAAATCCGTCCGTTTTTCCTGGAGTAGTGGTTTACACTGGATAATAATTGTGCTTATCTGTACATTTACAGCTATCAGCAAAAAAATGTCAAATGTTAAATGTTAAATGACTCCAATAGTACTACTGATTCTGATTCCAACATCACTTTCTTATTTAGGAGCTGAAAGAGAATCCTTCATTTTACTCCCTTGTTGATTTCATTAGTCTTCTGGAGGCTGCAAAAATGTATTAGTTCATGCATAACAGAATTTCCCGGAATGTGCTAGACCCAACTGAGCTACTTACGATAGGATCCAAATGAGTAGTCTCTCTATTTGAGAGTTTGACTATAGTACAATGCGTTTTCTTTCTGCAAAACTCCCCAAAGATGGCCTCAATCATTTCTTGCAATATATCATCTTCGGTGCACAGCGGGAACATAACACGAAAGAGGCACATTTGATTCATCAAATGTACCTCTTCCGCGTTATGTCCCCACTGTATGCTCATTTTTCTGTGTACTATTCACCATGGACAAGGCGCCTTTTGTTGAGCAAAAATATTAATTGTCCTGACTTTGCGGCTCACCGATTAGTCACACTCTCTCATACATTAGTCACACATCATATACTCGTATTTCGAGGCGATGTTTATCCCGACTGCTCCTATCGGTTTTTGTAAGTGGTAGTCTGAAAACATGCGCGGAGTTTGTCTACCGCTATAAAGCCTCATTTATTCGTACTGCACATAGTTAATCACAGTACTGGAAATCCTGATTGTAGGTACATACCTGCAAAGGTAATGTTAGAAGCATAAAGCTAAACCATTTAAAGAAATGAGTCCATTGGAATGGATCTTTTCCCCGAGGAACTCTTTTGAGATGTTATATTATCCTTGGTTAGGATTTATGAATCCATAACCAAGCGAAACCTAGCACCCTGCTAGCAGACCAACTTCAACGTCATATGCCTCCCAACATCAAATACATATTCGATAGGGTAACTAATCACGCTACGCAACGCTGTAGTTAACCTTTCACGAGTCAGAGCTCTGACCATATAACAAAGAACAAGGTGAGGGTGAGGTAGTGACAGCAAGCAAAGATGCGTCACCCCGCTTTCGCTCAAAGAGGCATAATATCGAGCCATATCTCCCAATTTAGAGAAATATTGCGCGGCCTAGGTTAGCCGTTAGAAGTTTATGATTTCGAGATGTGAAGTAAGCTGTTGCGCTCATCAAAGTCCTTGTGAAGCAGTGCCAGGGCTTTGCAAACTTAGTTTCGCAACGTCTTATCACGCACGCAAGTTCTCTTATCTCACAGGTCTTTACTTCTAATATCCACAGCCCTGAGCTCCGCATTTCTCCTTCATGCTGGCATGACGTGCGAAGAATTCTAAACAGCGGATTCCTACCAATAACAACCCCAGCGAGTCACTGTGATCATAAAATGTAATACAATGAGAGGATCAAAGCAAGGATAGATCTCGCTGACGCGGAAATTTAGAGGATGGACAGAGTCGTCATAGAAAAGTAGGCATAGCCTACGAATTACGCGCACATGAGGCGCTACGAATGAAGAGCACAAGGTGCAACTTACCTCAAAATGTTTGACAGACTGCGTCCGCAGCTTTGCAGCATCGCGGCCCGAGAATCGCCGAGGGCGCAGGCGGAAGAAGCGGAAAGAGCATGATCCGACTGAGTAGGTCCTGCCACGCGCTGCATTTGGCAACCACTTTGATCCAGACTGTATAGCCTGCGAAAAGAAGGATTCCGTGCCCCCTTTGATAGTACCGCGACCACAGAATCGTGGCGGGACCTGTTCGATCCTTTCACCCATGGCATGCTCTCACTGCAAATTCTCGAATCCGGTACATGTTGCCTGGCTTGATAGATGTAATTGATGAAAAGTGCTTGCTTCTCCTAACCCGTTGATGACCAGTGTGTTTCCAAGTGTGTGGCGCTTGGTACCAGCGCATTTTCAACACTGCTGCTTCCGCATAGTTTCACACGGTTACGATAGGAATAATGATAACATAGTTGGTTTCGGGGAACTAGTTTGAAATCTGGTTCAGAAGGATTTCTACTCAATGATCCCTAGCCCAACGAAAAAAGTAGTGCAAGATGTACTGACGTGTTTGCATATCGAAAACGTGACTTCTACAAGGATTGTTATCATTTACTTCACAGCAAATATGAGTCAAGATACCCATTTTTCAGAGTTTCCGTCCTTTACAGCGTCTCTGCCACGACAAAAAGGAATTCCATCTCAAATAGCGATTGATAAAACTTCGTCTGAATTATTGCATCAATTTCATGAACGGCGCGGCTGAGTGGCGAGCCACCTAGTATTACAGACCAAAGAACTGCCGCTACCTGTAAGGCGTTATATTTCAAAAATTTACCAGCCGCCGAGTTGCGTGAATTGACCAATCACAGAGCTTTGCCGCGCCAAGCATTTCCATTGGTTAGGTCAAGCAATTGTCGTAAATGAGTTGAAATAACGCATTTTTGCATGATACTGAACATTTCGCAAACAGTATGGCATGGTGGCAAGGCATGCAGTTTTCGAGCCTGTGGAAGAGCAAGCCCTGTGAACCTTAGTGAACCTTATACCGGGTTTTAAGGTTGAAAAGGCTCTAAAATACGGGGTTCTTCAGAGAACAGAGTAGATATGCATGGTTTTCGGTATTCGTCTACTCAAAAAAATTCTTCGGAAAACCCAGGAAACCTTCCAGGAGAACCAGAGTGCCCCTAATTCTGTTAAATTCGGAAAGCATAAGTCGGAATTTCAGTAAGCCTCGTCATGAGCCTTCAATGCTGTCCCTGGGGCAGCCAAGGTATCGCAACCTCAGAAGGCATAATCCTCAAACAATATTGTCCCACCATTACGTCGCTAGCGTGGGGTTATTGAGCATAAGATTGTACAACCCAAACCAATCTTACAGCAGGACCCGTATCCAGTACCCTTGATCCACTGGAATAAACGTGGCTAATGGATATTATAGAGTGGTTTGAAGAATCTGCTATCCAATAAAAAAATTAGAACCGCGGATATACGAATCCATTCGTTTCACAGCAGGTTATCTTTATCCAGTTGATTTCCACTTGGCATCAATCAAGATCTACTCCATCCTCATTTCGTGTTGCCTCTTGTCAGGACACAACACCGCATACTCGTCAAGAGATGAACACCTGGATGGATGACTTATCCTGAATAGCCGAGTGGATAAAAATCAGTGGGAATGGATATAACCCGCTGTGGTTTCTCTCCTACGGTTAAATATATTGGATATGCGTTCAGGAAGAGGAACAACCCTGCAACATTCCTATGGAGGCCTACATGTTAATAAAAATGTTGTCCAAAGACTTAAGGGGGCTCTGTATACCTTTGAATGAGGTGCTGTGGAGGTTTAGATTTGGTTTCTATGTTATGTATTCACTTCCTGCCATGAGAGGAATTCCTCCGGAACAATGCATGCAATGGAGTGCAGTATCGAAGTAAATTGCTAGGAATTCATCACGATCCAACTGTAACGGTTTGGACAGTAAGACCGTGAAACAGGTTTTTCTAACAAAAACGTGGCCGCAGAAATCCGAAAAAACCGCGTCAGCGCTGTACTCTGACGAAAGTGAACGCTGCGCGTCTCACTAGCAACAGTTCGACGGCAAGCCGAAATAAACCTTAGGGCAGCCGGCATTAAGGGGTCGCAATTCGAGTTTTGGTATCAGACGTTTTTTTCTGGCTTCACACACCCTGCTTGGGCGGCCCTTATTGGTTACGCCGTATCATTATAAAAGCTCGCCATCGATAAGCTGAAGTCGTTGGCACGTCGACGACTACGATGGACGGCGACAAGGGCAGTAAGGCCGCCGCGGCGACACACGAGAGCTTGAAGCGATTCGCTTTCGTTGGTGTCGCCGTCTCCACGATCGCCACTTTGACCGCCATCATTGCTGTCCCTATGCTCTGTATGCACATGCACACCATCCAATCTGGCATCCAGGAAGAGCTCTCCTACTGCAAAACGAGAAACACAAGGATGCGTGGCGAGTACACCAGGGTTTGTACCATTCTTTCTGTTCCAGCATTACTAAACTACTAGTCAAAACTCGTCGTCATCTTTCGAAATAGACATTACCTCTCTAATCTCACACTCATTCTGTTTGTACCCATTAGGTCTGCGAGTCAAAAAGGGAAGGTAACTTTTGTGCAAAAATAGCCGCGAAAATTTAATCAGATTAGGAATGGTGCGCCTGAATCGATTTCTTTGGCGAAAGTTCCTCTTTGCTTGTGAGCATACCACATTCAAAAGTGCAAGAAAGCATGGAAGAAGTCTCTTGCTCTAGGAACATGAATCAGGAAAATTTAGTTGGTTGCTTAGGGTTTCTCGCGAGTTTTTGGCTAAGTATAAAGCATGAAAAAGCCCTCAGCAAAATATTCCGATGAGATGACATTAAATGAACTAAATAATTCTATATTTACCTACTTCATTATTGAATTTTCAGTTGGAGACCTCCCGCCAGCAGGAGGCCCGTGCAAAACGTCAATTACCAGAGCTTTGCTGCTCGTGCGGTATTGGAGGAGTCGGACCGGTCGGACCACCAGGAGAAGATGGAGAGCCTGGAGCCGATGGAAAGCCTGGTAAAGCAGGTCCACCTGGAGCAGACGCGCCCAACGACAAGGCCGTCCCTTCAAAAGACGATTTCTGCTTCGAATGCGAACCATCACCCCCCGGACCCGATGGTGTTCCCGGACCAATGGGACCGCCTGGACCACAGGGAAGCCCTGGCGAGGTAGGTGAATTGTAGTGCGGCGAAGGTGAGAACAACTTATTGGAGAAAATGGAAATCTTTATGTTTTGTTTAGCCTGGCCCAGCTGGACCACCCGGTCACCAAGGTCCACCTGGAGCACGTGGAGCAGCAGGAGCCGCTGGCGGAGATGGTGAAGCCGGACCTCGTGGACAAGCTGGACAAGTGCGAACTATGCCATCGAAATCTGGAGAGATGGGACCACCAGGCGAGCCTGGACCACAAGGACCTCCCGGTCCTGAGGGACGTCCAGGACAACCGGGTCGTCCAGGACAACCTGGAGCACAAGGAGATGCAGGTAATGATGGTGCTGCCGGTAAGGACGGCGAGAATGGCCCACCTGGACCTCCCGGAAAAGACGGAAACAAGGGAGCATGCGATCATTGTCCTCCTGCACGTACTCCTCCTGGTTATTAGTGATATTGTTGGTGTAAATAAAAAATTTCCAAAATATTTAACAGAGTTGCAACATTTGAACAACGAAGACACCATCAAATACCATAAGTTTACATTCCCGCCGAGAATATTCTGTAACAATTTTACACTGTATAGGTAAATAAATCCGAGAAAATCACAATACAAAACAGAAACAATTACTGTAAAGTTGAAGAAAACCAGCACAACAGACATTTTTGTTCTATGATTCACTTATCAATATTTTTCCACAATGGAAGTGTGACTGAGACTATCTATACTTTTTCAGCGTCTTTCAAGGTAAATAAATTTCTACTGTCACAATCAAATAAAAATCTCTGACAGAAACAGCCACATCCAAGTGCAGAATGGACTTCCAGACGCTGAACATCTTCATTGCTGGGTTGACGGACTTTTTCCCAGCATTTTTCGAACATATGCACAATAAGATCTGTTCATCGTTGATCTCTTTTTTCTCTGTGTCTTGCAAGACGGGTTCCTTTCGAGTGAAACCAATGTACGCGACCTTCAAAACACTTCGTTATAATTTCCAACTAATTCAAAAACACAACGTTCGTTCACCAGTGTAAGATGATCGCTAGACCGGTTCGGTATCCATGTTCTGTTTAATAGCTACATTGCAATATGGAACCGCTTTTTTCCGCGAAACCTATCATATCTCTTTGATCCGTGACGACTCACCGAATTTCCGAGGGACCCGCTAATTTTTTCCTTAAAAATCTACTTTATACAGTCTATCTAAAACATTTAAGGCATGCACATTTGTCACTGTTCATACGAGGTTTTTGCTGTCAGTGCCTAAATATTTTTTCGGTTCCACAATGATTCCCTGGTCCGAAACTCACGCCACAATTTTTGAGACATCTTTTTTTAGACGAGAATGCCAAAATTGCGGGTCTCGCAAGGACCTGAGGGGGTCCCGCGCAGATCTAACTCCACCTGACGCCCTAAATCGCTTAGCCCTCTGACCTCTGCGCATCTTTCTACGACATTGCCTATGCGCTGATGTAGTACTCGAAAAATACACATTATATACCGCAAGACTCTTGTGATCTGACCCTCGAAAAATCTGGACCCTTACCAGTTTTTATATAGGAGGAGATAAATGGGGTAATGGTTGGAAATGGATGTCATAGATTCCGTGGAGGTCAACAATAGAGGAAAGGGCAAACGTATATCAACCAACATTTCCGCAAATGGAAAAATGCACCGATTATCTTTTATCCTTTATTATACACAGTGCTGAGGCACAATGCTTCCCTTCGATGTGAAAGCAATAAAATAGAGAGGACTTTGAAACTGTATAGAAGAATTCAGACCGATATTTCTAATGCAGACTAAGCGTGGCCTTCTTACATCTCGGACCATAGTTGCCGCAACAGAGCGGCTGTTAACAACAACAACAGCGATTAGGAAGTGTCATTGTGATTATTCGCATCAACTCATTTGAAAATGGATGGGTCTAGACCGACCTGAAATTCCAGGTAGTCGATCAACCAGAACTATTTTCCCGTTTTTGTATTTTTCATTTCTCTCGCCTCTTAATTTTTCACATTTTTGATTGAACAGAACTGGTCTCAAATATAAAAGGTTTTTACTTATACCGCTGCACGCCCATGGTGGATCCACATTCCCGGTGAGAAATACATGTACGTTTTGCCTTCGACTGTCTACATACATGAAAAGCATATGCGACATGGGAAAAAAGCGACTTCTTCCATCCTCCTGCAAGGCTTTTTGCAACTTCACTATCAGAGAAGAGTTACGTTCATAAACGCTCGACGAAAAGCTTCACATCAATATTTTCTCAGCCTATCGGAAGAAGCAGACACATATATCATGCGAATTGCCCTTGTCAGCGAGACTGTTCATAAAAACTCACAGTTTCAGAAGGTGGTCTCCTTACGCTGCTTGCTGGATTGGTAGTGGGCCAACCTAGTCGTCCAGCTAATGCCGAACTCTCAGGCCTCTTTTGGAGCTCGCTTCCCTAGCATTTCTTTGTGTGACAACTTCTTTACACCACATTGGCCACTCTCACCTCATCAACAGTCCATTTTTTCCCATCCCCTGAAATCTCGGCGTCAAAGCGTTCACCTCTAGCTGTGGACCGGCCGAGAGGCGTCCTTCCTACTGCGAATGGGAGCCGCAGTGCTCCGCACCTATTTGTGGACTACTTCCTCAGCATCATTCTCACTATGAGAAGCCGTCGTTCCCTTCACCGTTAGTGAACCCGTTTCTCAGAAATCCACCTGCTCAGATGCATCCATCCCTCCATTGCGGGTTCATCGCGTGACGTGTTTCCCACTCCTGACTGCGTTAATATCCCCCATAGTGGATCTCCTTTTAGTACCCTCCCTACCCTCCGCTGGGATCTATGGTGGTGTTGTTCTCAGTCTTGCCGTCCCGTCCTTCTGTCTCCACCGCTTCTCTCCAAGGCATACCCACCCCTTCTTCTTATATGACTTGATGAACAAAGACAAGTAAACACCTAGACTCATTCATTTTCACTGTTCTCTAAACAACTGTCGGTCCCCAAGGTAAACGATCATGATGGAAAGTGGATCTAAACACTTGTCAATCGACAAAAATAATCAAAGTCTGCACCCCTTTCGTGCATCATTCGACACTGAGAGCGAAGGTGGTTTGTTTTTGACGACAATGGCTGGTTCTCGTGCGCACACATGCTAAGCCAATTAATAGAAGTTATGATACATGGTGGAGATACTCCGAAACTTGTGAACCCGCATACTCCCGCGGTGGATCTGCAGTAGAGCTGGTAAGATACACCATGAGCTCAAACACACACATGTGTCGACACATGTGGCCTGGTGAGTAACAAGGCGGACTTCCAAGCATTCATTAAAGAGGGTTGGTAAGGCAGCCCGCAGAGTTCCAGACGCGCGGGCGGCGCGGGCGGAGGGAGAGCCGCTTGAGCGTCTGAGAGCCGCTGCTTTGAGCGGCTGAGAGCCGCCCTGAGCGTCCGAGAGCCGCCCCTAGCGTCTGGGAGCCGCTTTGTTGAAATTTTACAAAAGTTGATAACTTGGCCTGTCCTACACGTTCTGACTTGCAAGCTGATATGTTCAGAACGCTCTGACTTGTTAGCTAGCTTGTTAGCGTATGGCAGACGCGCCATTTAGCGGCTGAGCCCCGCTCGAGCGGCGCTCCCCCGCTAAAAGTAGCGGCTGAGCGCCACTCAAAGTAGCGGCTCTCAGCCGCCTAGGCGGCTGATCGATAGTTATCAAATCAACCTCCCACCCGCCCGCGCCGCCCGCGCGTCTGGAACTCTGCTGGCTGCCTAACGTGCAAATTCAAAGGTGGAGAAGAGATGGGAGGGCAAAGTAGGGAACCCCAGGAAATTCGCCTTCTTCCTTTTCTTCCTTGGTCGGACACTATTCTGCCGAACTGTCGCATGTAACACCCTACCAGGGAATGATTGCTTTTTCTTAAATCATGAATGAATGAACGAATAGTGACAGTGTGCAATGATAAATGGTATACTTAACAAAAGTTGTTCTGAGCATTGCTCAAGAGACACTTCACACCAAGTAATCTAGCCACTATATTACCATCACAAAAACACATACACAGGACCCACACATGTCCTCAGTAGATCTGTACTAATTGTGTGGTGGATTCATACATGCCCGCGCTGGGCAACCGACTTCCCATCCCAGGCAAACCGCGAATCCACCGTGGGCAGAAATTTCAGAGCATATAAAAGTGTTCTCGGTAGAGATATGCCGATCTCACACATGTTTCTACGCACGAAGATTCGTGGTAGCCACTACACATACATTCCTCAGTGTGAATTCGTAGGAGTTTTAACCAGATGCACGCATGCGCAAGTTCTACATTTAATTGTGGGCGTGCATGCATGTGTGTGCATATGCATGCGTGCTTGCACACATGTGTACAGTCCTTCTCAAAAAGATAGACGGATTGCGCGTCTGCACCATCGCGGCGGGACCTGAACGAGGGATGCGGAGAGAGCATGCTCCTGATGAGAGGGTCGAGTAGGTCCCGCCGCGATTCTGCAGCCGCGACGATAAGAAACCGCACGCGCAATCCGTCTATCTTTTTGAGAAGGACTGTATGTCTCTGTACGTGTAAATATTTGCGTGTGCACATGTAAGAAAATTCACATAGCACACATCATAAGTTTCCTCTACCTTACTGATGAGTGCAGGAGAAAACTTATTATATAATACAGCATAGTTTTCGTATAAGGATATTGCACAAAACGAAAATTAGCTATGGATCCAAAATTAAACATTGAATTATTCCATCAAATGGAAAACTCGAATGGGTCATGTTCTAAGTTGCTCACATCTGAAACAATTTTGCCCTTCCTCTTCCTGCCAGAGAAATGTGGGAACTAGTCAATATGGAAGCCTGTTCCTTGATCTATTGAAAGAATCGCGAACAAGAATCTTGCGCAGGCGACAGGAACAAATCGTCAAGTCCTTGTCTACGTCATTTGACTAAAACGATACCTTTTTGATACCTAAGTGTGCCCCGCCAGGTGATTGGCAACCGAAAACCTACTTATTCAAGTGCGCGAACTATAAGTTTGGTGGAGAAATCGCGGCTTGGTGTGGAAGGTTCAAGGTTTACACTGTGAGCGGCTAGATTTGCGAAGCTGCACACCAGAACTCCGATTGTTCTAGCCATTGAGGACGAAATAAAAGGTAAGTGATGGTTATGCTTATTATGATTTAAAACGCGAACAATAACAAACTCAATACAACCAATAACATGGTCCATGCAATCAAATGCAGCCAGAGACAGTGATGAAGGAACTCAAATGAAATCATACTGCTCCGGGATGGCTCAGGAAAAGTGTGGTAACTACATTAGAGAACTGGTTCGTATGGAACCCTATGCAGCTGCCTTGATTTGTAACTCTTTCTTCTGCTAGTAACAAATAATTGTCTCCATTGGTTTAGCATCTTCATCATTTGCTTTGTCAATGACTTATTGGTCATACTAAAAGCGAATGTGGTGTTCAAGTGGATAGTGCAACTGTCGTCAGTTTTTTTAGCTGTCTACGTACATACAGGCTGTCTGGAAAGTGTTGATATCCTCTTAAAAAGCTATATTACAGAGCGTGCCGTGCAACCACACTACTTACATATTATTGTGGGAAGAAATGGAATAGCCACAGTGTGTTAGTTATACTTAACCAACTGGACCAATAGTAAATGGTCATGGCGGTCCGATCAACCGTCTGCAAGGCTCGCCGCCACATTCGCTGATCGCATGCGCACTGATCTCTAAACAATGTGATTATGAGGGTGGAGTACCCTTCGTCATAAGAGGGAGATGTCGCAGTCATAAGAGCCGCAACGCTGTGAAACTGCATCCACAATCCGTCTTTTCGAAAAGGACAGTATGACCAGCTCATCGAGTGGGGTTGCGAAAATTTTGAGTATTTGAGAATTCAGCCAGTGCACTGATCCAGCTTCCTTCCACACCGTTCAGGAAGTCTTGACGAAGGTGATATGCGAAGTGATTTGAGAACGATTTGTACAAGCGCGACGTAACCACCTCGACCTTATCGCACGAACTATGTTCTTGACATCCTTCGTCTGGTTCTCGCCGCGTTCCCCTGCCACGGACAGACATCATGCTACTGACATTGTTTTTACCTATTTTCTGAAGATGAAAATGCATCCGTTGATGGCCAGTTCACAACAAGTCAACAGCTATGCTGATACTGAGAAAAAAAATTTTCAACACAAAAAAACCGAACCCGGGTCAGAGTGGAATCAAAGCCAGTACTGATAGATAAGAATTGCTTCTTCATCACTTGCATACAGATTCTCTGAATATGTGGTTCTGGTGCTCAAAGCAGCCGTTCCATGCAGCCGGTTCTGGGACAATCTTTTTCGTTTTGATTAAACCCTGACAGCCTCTTTAATAGAGACGGCGTGTTATGCTTGCACTTGTCACCTTTAATTCTAGAAAAATATCTAAACAGATAGTCTCCATGCTTGGTCATCCTGCAATTTTGACTTCATTGGATCCCTCGAGGGGCTCTGTGTGATTTCAACAATATCACCTATGGGATTACAAGACTGCACAATAGCTCCTGTTTGGCAGCATTTAGCCAGTAGTCGGTGTTGATAGAAGGACCATGTGCTGAGACGCGGTAGTTCTCAATCAACACCAAGTGTGCTTGATAGTGTCGATCCTAGGGAGAAGGAAAGGTAGGTATCGATCCCCGTCAGAATTCGATCGCCCCAGAACTCAACCGCGAGCGGATGTCGCGATCGTAGTCGCACCATCAATCGCGACGATCGCCAGCAAAGTCTCGTAGGGGCGGGTTCTGTGAATTGTTGGGACGCAATGAACCGTATTGTAAGCTGTGTTTATACTTTTTCTCAGGACAACGAACTTCACAAATTTGCGTTCTCGCGCAAAAATACATGATAGCTCTATTTGGCGTAAGCGTAAACGTTATGCATTTTTATGAACAGTCGCGCGTTCCCGTAGGTTTCAGGCATAAACAGCAAAAAAAAAAACAAGGAAACAACAGCCATCTCCAGACCTCAAGGTCAACAAAGCCATCGCAGCGCGTCTTCTATCAGGAGTGACACGGTTGCGACCCACTGCGAAGTTTTTGAAAGAAAATGTATACACAGCACGCGATGGGCATCCGTTACGTTGTTTCGCGAGCATGAACGCCAACCATCATTGTGAGACCATTGATCGCGCATACATCCACTCAGGACCCAACGCTTTTGAACAATCTGCTTGTTCGCGACGATCGCATCGGGACGAAATTTAAATACCGCTGTCGGCCAGTGTGCCTCATGATATTTTTCACAGTTATGAATTCGCGCTCGTTTTGCATTTTCATTTTCCTAATAGTGCACCGGTCCAGCAGGTTATTCGGTGCGAGTATTGTGTGATGAATGCGAAATCTTGTTGAGATTTTGACTTAGGCACCGATGACGTCGCTGCGAAGTATGGCGTAGGCATTGCGAGACCAATCAATAGTGATGATGTGAGTGGCAGGAGAATTATATACATTCAAAATGATTGCGTGGGAATGGACGGCAAGTATTTCTCATTTTATATTCGTGACGACTGGAATGCGGTTAGCAGTTCAATCCAGTGACCATTGTAGCTCAAAGACGATTGAAAGCTGTTGCAATGCAGATGAGTGGCGCCGGTTGCGAGATTTCAATCGATGTTCCGGCATGGGTTCCTTCTGTGATTGCGTTTGGATTGTCGATTGTCATAGGTATTGCAGTCTGCATTGCTTATGTGATTCGCGAAATGGAAAGACACAAGGTTCGTTCAAAAACGGTTCTTGATTCGTTACTATCGGACCTCCTTTGCTGAATGAGATTCATTTACGTGAAACTGCATAGCCTGAAACTTATGTGGAAATTCGTAGAGATACAGTGGAGGCGCTACCCTAGCAAAACTGAATGAATCATAAGTATACATTATAGACATTTTATGGACGCGAAGACAAGCTTTCCACTAGAGAAGAGCCATCGGATGCAAAGAAGAAAGAGGAGATGGATGCGTACGCATTGGGCCGATGCAGTCATGAGGCTAGGATTCGGATGAATATCTCTGATGTTAAATGGCAATACATTTTACGGGACTTCGTGTTTGGCAAGACAGTTTACGGGAGAAAATTTTGCTTGGCAATACATTTCACGGGAGAATGAGTGAAGAGCCTGTTTGGCGATACAAATGGCAAGACAATGTGTTTGGCGATACATTTTACGGGTGTTTGGCGATACAAATGGCAAGGTTTGTGTGGCAAGACAGTTTACGGGTATTTGGCGATACAAATGGCAAGACAATGTGTTTGGCGATACATTTTACGGGTGTTTGGCGATACAAATATCAAGACAGTGTGTTTGGCAAGACAGTTTACGGGACTTCTTGTTTGGCAATACATTTTACGGGACTTCTTGCTTGGCGATACATTTTACGGGTTAATATGTTCATTTCATTCTTAGCGGGTGATTCAATCATCATCGGTGTCGGCTCGGATGGCGCAGTTGGTAAGGCAGCGGACTCCCATTCTCAGAACCACGGTACGGTTCCCGGTGTTATCAGAATTTTTGCGCATTCAAGCTTGTTTGGCGATACAAAAGGCGAGGTTTGTTTGGCGATACATTTTACGGAACTCCTTGGTTGGCGATACATTTTACGAGGTTTGCTTGGCGATACATTTTACGGGACTTCGTGTTTGGCAATACATTTGACGGTGTTCGTTTGCCTGGCTAGTTTGCAAGCTCGTCTGCGAGGTTGCCAAACAAACCTCGCCAAATGTATTGCCATTCAACATCAGAGATACCATTCAAGCCCATTGACATCATGTTATCATCCCGTCTGCTCAGACACTTGTTACGGCCAGCCCACTCTACAGTCCATTCAACCGGCAGCCGGTGCTGGTAGAAGGACCATGAACTGATACGCGGCCATTTTCAATCAATATCAAGCATTCCTGGTAGAGCAAAACCGCACCATTTACCTCCAGTCCGTGGGTGCAACAGTACCGACTCCTTTAAGCTTTATTCATAGTGCGTCGGAGTCCGATTCGGTCGGATAACAAAAAATGAGTATCGATCCTCATCGGTCGGATTCCGACGTGGATCGATACGTACCATTTGTTATCATTATTATATTATATTATTATATCATTATTATTATACCAGTCTGGCCGTCCGGCTGACGCCGGACTTCCAGACTTCTGTAGATGCTCGCTTCGCTCGCATACTTCACAATGAGTGCAAAGGAAATCCTGGGAACCAATATCCCAAGGACTTTGAATATTTGGCTGTAACCGATTCAGTGCAAATGGTCACTTGGAATGATTTATTTTCAGCTGGCTGTTTTGGTAATCAAGTGATAAGGTTCAGGTGGTGTATGTAAACGGAAAGAAGGAGGTGGTTCATTCAGACACGAAGAGGACAGAGAGTGGGGAAGGGAATAATGAGCGAGTAGGTGTAGAGAAGGAAGGGAAGCATGAAGTAGATAAAGCCGCAGGGATATCAGCACATTCCTTGTGTAGTATTGGACACGTCCCACCTCTGAAAGCCGCCACACCTTTATAACCGCGGAACCTACCTCAAAGCGTCTATCCACTTTTGCGCGTCGGTGCACTTTTATCAAAGCGATAAATCCGTCTTCGCCCAGTTCGGGCGCCGGCGTACCCTCCTCACAACGGCGGACCCGACTCCTCCACTTTGAGCGCCGGTGTACCCTTATCACAGCGATGGACCCGTCTCCCCCCACTTTGGGCGCCGGTGTACCCTTATCACAGTGATGGACCCGTATACTCCCACTTTGGGCGCCGGTGTACCCTTATCACAGCGGTGGACCCGTATCCCCCCACTTTGGGCGCCGGTGTACCCGTCTCCCCCCACTTTGGGCGCCGGCGTACCCTTATCACAGCGGTGAACCCGTCTCGCGGCGTTCTTGGACGGCAGAGCAATCGTTCTCCATTGGTGCACCCGTTGCACACCACCCTTCCCCTTGATATCTTTCCTATCCCACTCCACCACACCACACCGNAACCAATATCCCAAGGACTTTGAATATTTGGCTGTAACCGATTCAGTGCAAATGGTCACTTGGAATGATTTATTTTCAGCTGGCCGTTTTGGTAGTCAAGTGATAAGGTTCTAGTGTGTATGTAAACGGAAAGAAGGAGGTGGTTCATTCAGACACGAAGAGGACAGAGAGTGGGGAAGGGAATAATGAGCGAGTAGGTGTAGAGAAGGAAGGGAAGCATGAAGTAGATAAAGCCGCAGGGATACCGGCACATTCCTTGCGTAGTATTGGACACGTCCCACCTCTGAAAGCCGCCACACCTTTATAACCGTGGAACCTACCTCAAAGCGTCTATCCACTTTTGCGCGTCGGTGCACTTTTATCAAAGCGATAAATCCGTCTTCGCCCAGTTCGGGCGCCGGCGTAGTGGACGCCGGCGTACGCTTATCACAGTGATGGACCCGTATCCCCCCACTTTGAGCGCCGGTGTACCCTTATCACAGTGATGGACCCGTATCCCCCCACTTTGGGCGCCGGCGTACGCTTATCACAGTGATGGACCCGTATCCCCCCACTTTGGGCGCCGGTGTACCCTTATCACAGCGGTGGACCCGTATCCCCCCACTTTGGGCGCCGGCGTACCCTTATCACAGCGGTGGACCCGTGTCCCTTCACTGTGGGTGCCAGCGCACCCCTATCACAGCGGTGAACCCGTCTCGCGGCGTTCTTGGACGGCAGAGCAATTGTTCTCCATCGGTGCACCCGTTGCACACCACCCTTCCCCTTGATATCTTTCCTATCCCACTCCACCACACCACACCGGCTCCTAGCCTTTTATATGATCTCACAATCACCATCACTGACCAATCGCAGAATTTCGTGACACACAGATAGTGAGTCACACAAACACACACTCTTACAGACAGACTAAGCCCGTTATTATAAGTCNGGGTCCGGCGGTATGATAAGGGTACGCCGGCGTCCAAAGTGGGGGGAGACAGGTCCGGCGGTATGATAAGGGTGCGCCGGCGTCCAAAGTGGGGGAGACGGGTCCGGCGGTATGATAAGGTTACGCCGGC
>JARK01001383.1:989370-1006617 GCA_000688135.1 Ancylostoma ceylanicum
GAGATGGGTCCGGCGATATGATAAGGCTGCGCCGTCGTCCAAAGTGGGGGGAGATGGGTCCGGCGATGTGATAAGGATGGCCCGGCGTCCAAACCGGGGGAGATGGGTCCCGCGATATGATGACGGTGCACCGGCGTCCAAAGTGGGAGATGGAAGTTCTAATTGTCCTCTGGCGCCTAAATACTGTACTCCCAAATGTTCGGCCTCAGCAGTGACCTTTATACCACCTACGATATCCTGCCCACATCACCTCCCCTCCTGCGTCTTCTACCTTCATTTGTGTCTGAGCACACCAAATGGTCTTCTTTTATATGTTTGAGCTGATTGTTATCAATGGATCACTCACAACAAACAAAGAATGATGAACCATTTCCCGTGTTCATTCCGGGTGGAATCGGTTACATATTGCTGCAATTAGCTATTTCACTCGAGAGAAGGATGAAATTGCTCCGAGACGCAAGCAGTCCTCTTTGATCTGTTCATCATTATGGGGGAGGGCATTTAGGGGAACAGAGCAGAAACTTGCATGACCGTATATCTACTAGGATGGATGCGAGCTGAAGTCATGCGAGCGAAGCGAGCATAAGGAAAAGTCTGGAAGTCCGGCGTCAGCCGGACGGCCAGACTGGTATATATATATATATAGATGAATGCGAGGCGAGCGAAGCGAGCCTGAAAGAAGCAATCTGATTTGATCGCCACGCGTTTCCTCCTGAGAAGTGGTCAAAATCGGCCGCGGGAACATTTGATGCTGTTGAAAATGAATGCGCGTGGAATGACCACGGCACCTTTGTGATGTTTGCAAATTAAATCGCGTGGCGACGAAATTGCCGTCGCTGCTACTCTGAAGTTTCCTCCCACCTCAGACATTCGCTCGGGAGTCCCGCACTACAAAATGATGACTCCCGCTCGAGGGTGAGCGGGAGTCATCAAAAACTTTGAGTTTTTGTCCCGCAACATCCCGATTTTGTCCCGCAAGCTCCGGCGGGAGACCGGATTTTGTCCCGAAAATGATACCAGTATCATGCTGCGGGAGACCGGATTTTGTCCCGAAACTGAAAAACAAATGAAAACAAAAATGCAAGGAGACCNTTGCCACAGAAGTGGACCCTTTGCGTGGCGATATCTCCACTCCCAGACCCCGGCGCAGCCCTATCGCGGCAGTGCACGCTCGCCACTCATCCGTGGCCTTCCTCGCCCTCCTGGCTCCTTCTCTGCGATGAGACATCCCACCCATCTCTTCCCTTTTATACTCTCTGGGCTTATCTCATTCATTCCAACTGTGGTAAACACAACGGTCGGCCATTAAGAGAACTTAACATGTTTGAACATGACTAAAATGGCTCGAAACACCTGTAAATCAAGGTAAAAATCAAAATTTACCACATTTTCGTACATAACTCGACGCGCTGAACACGATGGTGCTGTTAGTTTCTGGCGACAGGGCCTAGTTCTCGTGCACAGACACACACACACACACACATGAAGTGCCAATTAATAAGAAGTAAGATGATTATCATTTGCTTTATTCATAGTGCGTCGGAGTCCGATTCGGTCGGATAACAAAAGATGATTATCGATCTGCCTCGGTCGGATTACGACGAGGATCGATACGTATCATTTCTTATCCGACCGAATCGGACTCCGACGCACTATAAATGACGCTTATCGATCCACGTCGGAATCCGACGTGGATCGATACGTATCATTTGTTATCCGACAGGATCGGACTCCGATGTGTACTATAAATGCAGCTTTAGCTTTATTTACAATGCATCGGGGTCCGATGCGGTCGGAAAGAAATGATAGGTATCGATCCTTATCGGAATCCGACGGACGAGGATCAATTCGCATCTTTTGTTATCCGACCGGATTGGACTTCGATGCATCATAAATAAAGCTTTTCTGAATGCCCTATACCAATAGTTGCTAATCTGCTGATTTCTGATCACCGGCCTTCGACCAGACCATCACTGCATACCAGCAGTAGCCCATCACCGTACCACGCAACCAACCGGGAGACAGCACATGGCCGGCCGGCACGGTCGACTCTTGGTAGCACTCCAGCCGGCTCACTTAGAAAGGTTGCTGGTAGTAGGGAAGTCTGATTTCTATTGATTGTCTACTCTATTATATTTTTTGCTCATGGGGCATGAAGCAGTAAATATGACCAGAGATATGTTCAACCTTTTTATGAGCTTTCTGAGTGAACTATAAACTGTCAGGTTTCAAGATTGGAATTGAACCAATATGTACTTGAGACAATACTATTTTCAGTCCGTGAACCAAAATACCATTGACAGTCGATAACAATTCAGGTCCTTGTTATCAAAAGCCCACCTCAAGCGACTCCAGGTGCAGCTCCTGGAGCAGGTCAAGGAAGTGGAGTGAAGGTGATGTTAAGGAAGAGACGAGTCATCACAAAAACTCCAATCAGGCCGTGAGTGCTCACCATCAAGTCGGCATACCCGAGAGGAGTGTGACAATTTTTTTCTTTGAATTACGCAGAACCATGCGAACACGTTGTTACTGAAACTTGCTCAAAGCAAAATTTGTTGTTTTCGCCTTTTCTTCTTGACAAGCTGTCGTGCCAAAGCTTGCCCACAACTTGTAGAGTCGACAGCCGGCCACTTCGCAAGTTGTTGATGGGTTCTGGGCCAACGAGAAAAGGCGAAAACAGGCTGTCAAAAAATTTTGGATCGATGAAGCTCAGATGCGATCAGACATCTTGTTCTAAAGGTTCTAAGTAACAAAACCACTTCAATGTATCATTCAGCCCAACAGTATCTGCTCCGACCAGTCTGGAACCAATATCTCCAAACGTGCTAAATTTTGCTGTCATATACGACAAAACCGGAAGAGCTTTCGAGGCATGTTTATTTCACTTAAAAAGGGGTGCATGCTTTAGGGCAATTTTAATTAGGTGCGTGCGTCTATATAATGAAGGATAGGGTCATTCTTATCGCAGGTGCAGCTCAGACGTACGCCTTCGCGGCGTCGCGGCGGCCGCTCCTTGTTTTCATTGAGGATGTATATGAGGCATTTACTCAGACAATCGCAGGGGCGAATCCCGTTTCATTCGCGGGCAATTCCCTGAGGAAAGGTTTGAATGAAGGAGCATAGCGGGCAAAGTGCGGGCGGAACCGCACATGATGCGGCCCAAACGGGCAATCGGGCCAATAGCGGACTGAATGCAGCATGAATCGGGCTGATGGACGACCGTCGGGGTTCGGTCTGCAATATGAAGAGTGTCGGGCATCGGCCTGCTTTTCTCGGCCATTCACTCTCCAAAGAGCGGTCTAAACGTCGATATATCGCAGCTCAACGAGGGTGGGGATGGGCAGAGGACGAGAAAACCAGAACAATCCTGCGCTCAATTCTAAACTTCTAATTGCAGTACTAAACGACAACTACTTCGGTACACCACTCTCCCACACCAGCCCAGCTTCTGCACTTCTCCGTACCGAATCTTTTCTAGCTCACATAACGTAATATCTCACAAGGATAAAAGTGTGGGGGTTGGTATAGACCTATACTATGACTGCGATCTTCATCCTTAACGCAGCATTGCAGATATTTCTTGTGTAATATCTTGGGGCAGGCGATGACCCATCACCTATAGGCGGGTCGACCAATGTAGTCTTCCGGCTGCTTAGGTTGAAGGGTTGATTGGTGAAAGTAGATGATAATGAATGAAGGAATCAGTGGAGTGAAGAAGGCCAGCAGCACTGGTAGCCGAGTGGATTAAGCAGCGGACTCTCAATCAATCATAATAATGGACAGTTTGGTTCGAATCCTGTCCATGGCAGAAGAAAGCTAGCACTGCGGAAACATGTATGGACCTTGCAAAAGTAGTATTTTCCTATTTCTGATGAGAAATTACACGTTTGTATTGTGGCACAGCAGGATCAGTGACTACTTGCTTTGGGCGGATAGGGCTCATATCTCTATGAGTTGCGGCCTCATCGCGGCATAAATGCAGATGCTTTTCGGGTTGATAGGGATGAAAGCTCCCATTTCTGCGGCTCTATAGCGGCCTGAATCCGGGCGGAAAGAACCAAACCTCTTTTCGACCCTCGCCCCCCCCCCTGCTCGTTTCCAACGGTTTGGCCGGGGTTTCACCCTCGGAACTGTCTGAGTACTGGCCTCCGGCTAATGGAGCATACGTCTGGCTTGCGATGACACACACATAGTATAAATTACCCATATTTCATACGATATTAGTCCTCATCAAAACCGAAATTCAGCTAATCGATCTCATACGAAAGGAAACGCCGGTTCTTGGATCGCGTTCAAAACGAGTCGACTGGTTGCTGAATGAGATCAGAAATCGTCTAGAAACTGTAAGAGAATATAGCAAATGTTGTGTTCCTTCTTGTTTGACTTTCGGTTATTCCGGAGTTGACCTAAAGTTTCACATGTACTTTCTGTAAATCACCACTACAAAACTTGCAACTTTTAACAGCTACAGCAAATGCTGCATTTGTCTGGATATCTATGAGAATAATATGACGAAATATATGAGAATTATCTGATGAATTATCTGTTTTTTGAACAAATTTGTTGACATAGCACAAACTTAGAAGAGTGTAACTCTATAGGATAACGAGCTTGTCCGCACAACATGAGCTATTCCTTTCCAAAAGGTGAGCTCCAGATACATAAGTTAGATAACATGAAGAAAACGGCGCTGAATTCAGCTTTCTTGCTGGTTAGAACTATTACTATTACTCCGATTGATAACAAATCTAAGTTGTAATTATTTTTACAGATGACTGATCATCACTACATTGTTTACGGAACTGTAGAAGATCAGTTCTGGTTCGTGAAAGGTCTGGAAAATTTGCAAGAAAATGTTGAAGGAACGAATTTGGAAATGAGACTCAGTGTTGACACACTGAATTTGAAAATAATGGCTTACAAGGTTACAAGTCCACTGTTAGAAATGCATATCTTTCTCCAAAAAGTTCACCAGATTGCAGATTCAAGCAATTTCTGCCGAACAGGCGATGATGATGTCAATGAGAGCTAGAACTTCTGATGTGTGAGTTAACGATTAAATGAAATTCTCATCGTGAACGGATGGTTTCAGTCCATCAAGTGCTTTGTTGGACTGTAACCCTGCTGTTGAGCAGTGCTTGGAAATATTACCATGCCTCATTTTTGTTATATTTCAGTTAGCCATATCAGGATGCATCCAGAAAACGAGTGTACATTTTCCATCAATTCCGTGTTTAGACTTCCGGAACCAACTCAAGTGACGCCGAGTCGCTGGATGGCCCTTCGAGGTTCAACTCCGGAAGCGACACCACATATGACGCCAGTTCCTCAGTCGCGCAAAAGAAGCGCGGAGGTGATCCAAATATTCGGAAAGTCGCATTTCAGTTGTTTCTGAAAAGAGTAATTCTTACTTAAGCTCATTGAGCCGCGTAGCAAAGAAATTCTCCTACACGCAGCTAAAACACTTCGACAAGCAATGCAGTCATCTCCTAATCCAGAAGCAGTACGTTCTTTCTCGTCCAACCCCAAGGCGCATGGTGGAGGAAATGTAGGTTGAAGTGACGCTGGTAATATTCAAATAGATGCTTACCGTTCACCTGGCTCAAATTACAGAAGTCAGGAGCGCGTAGATCAAGTATGGGTGCAGCAAAACGTGCAAGATCTCATGGAGCGAAAAATTCTGTAAGCATATTTTCTTTCAAACCCTTCGCAGAAATGATTTTTCGCACTCTAGGAAATTTCCGGTAATATCAGAAATTTTGCAGGCTATTGTCAATCTGTCTAAAAGCAAAGAAGCTAAGGAATTGTAGGTTTTGATGTCTTTCTGCACTGATATTTCCAATGGAAATTTTTCTGTTATAAAATAACGTTGAATACTATTTGAGACTGTACAAGGCGAGAGCTCTTGTTGAGTTGACTCCTCCTCCCCGGAAAACCCTAACGGACAGCAAGGCCTGTTTGCATTTCCATAATACACTGACACTTGTACAGGAACACTTCCAAATAATCGCCTTTTCTGCTGCACAAAGATGAAGCTTTAGGAATCACTGGAGCACCATAGAGTTTCTGCTCATCATCTACCCACATCAAATCCTTCACCTCGTACATCGTACACTCGACTTGAAAGCAGCAACAACCCTTCGAAAAACGATGAACCTAGAGTAAGTCACTTGTACAAGTTTTTTGCGCTCTCAGTGCATCCAGCTTTTCTCATCTCGCTTTTTTTCAAACGTGTCTACACGTCCTCAATAATTTTTCCAGTACAAAAAATGCATTTACTTGAAGATTCTGGGACATTTAGTTATCAGACACGATGACGCAACCAACGCTAAGGAGAAGTGAGAAGAAGCAAAGATAGTGCCAATGCAAATAGTGTTATTCCAAAGAACCAAAACATCAAACTATTACAATTCAGTTGTGTAGGCTAGAGCGTTGGTTAAATGTTTGTTTCAATTAGGGATCTGTACACAAACACATTTCATGTAAAAATTCTGAGATCGTAAAATTGGTTCTGCACTGTCTAGGCAAAGCTTCTTACAATTAGAGCACGTGTGCTGTTTGGTTCGAGGTGTTAGCTAACCATACCTTTTCTCACATAGTAGTGGATCTATTATACCAACGCTGAACGTAGAGAAGTAGGGATTCGTCTTTCAGATTGACTTTGCAAGATTTTAGATTGCGTTTTAGACTGTGTTGTTTGATCATTCCGCCTGCGGTAAAGGTGGGTTGATCTGCGTGTAATACCTTCACTCACCTCCAATCCATGTTATGGAATTTCCTCCTGGTGGGGATTGCGTGCAACAACTCCACACATGACTAGGGTAAAAATAGATGGTGACGCCACTCTCGGGCTATCCCCGTACATTCCCTCGGTGAATCCACAATATAGCTGATACGGACATGGTGCGGTCAAAACCTTCACCTTTGTCAACGAGCATGGTCGACTGGATAAGAAAACGGACTCCGCAACAGCCGAGAGGGTAAGTCAGTCGAGGAAGCAGAGAAAGGGCAGTGAAGGCGGTATAAAGGGCAACGAGGGCAGTATTCGCCTTTTCCCATCAAACGTTTCGAAGTGAAATTTTCCTCCTTTAATGGTTGGTAAATCCAGAGTGCACTGCTTCAATGCCAACTTGGGATCAATGGCACCCGTAAGACTATTAACAGTGGCTTCTAGTTTTTTTGTTTTGTTTTTGAAAAATTTGTAAGCGACAGCTAGATATGCTTTCAAATCAGTTTTTCTCAGCTTTTTAAATAAGAGACAGTAAGTTTGCCGTAAAACATCGACAGTATCAAAGGTTACGGCTAGACTCCGAGAAAAATGCATGCACGTGCTTCCCTGGTGCATCTGATAGAATTGCATCACCTTTACGGGCGTTGGTCTACATGAGGGGCACGACCCCTTCATCTCATCATGCCCTTAGGCATTCAATCATGGAGTGCAGCCCCACATCATTTTCAGGAGATTGATCGCAATGATAGAGAACAATGGGAGAAACCGTAGGGTAAGAAAACCAGCATACACTTTGCTAGTACAGCGTTACGCTAACCCCATCGACCTTCATTCCGATACGAGCATATTTTCTATTATTTATTAAGGAGAGATCACATCATATGTGGTGAATCAAAAGATGTTATAAAGTATCAAGTATTAACGAACACATCAACGAGAACGATACATAGCCGATGTCGCTATCATTGATGAAGTCCGAAGCCGTCTTGTAAATAAACGGGTTTGAGAGAATCATAGCTCAATTTTCTGAAAAAAAAACAGCTGCAAAAGCTGTTCAAGGCTGGTCAGTGGGAGAGATATAGACAAATTTATCGTAGTTGTAATACGAATTTGCTTACTTGAAGAGCCCATAAAATTGATTTCGCTTTCCAACAACGTGAAAGGGTGAGTTGAAGGCTTCGGATATGCTACGCTGAAAAATGACCTATATGTGCACTGGATTTATAGCTAAGGTGACGTAGAAACTAACTCGAACAATCGAAGCACTCTCGGTTACTGTGGCAAGGATAACAAACGCCAAAAGCGTCATCGCCAGTGTGCGTGATCGCGACATTTACCTGAAAATAAGATATAAGCAAGGTTATGAAGGATAGACATGATTGCTTTATCGGAAGTACTTCAAGAAACGACTTGACAAGAAGTAAAAACATCTCGGACGGAAATAGTCATATGGTCAAAGTCCTCGATAAAATCTCCTATGATGCAAACACATCGTATTTCACTTCCAAAGGATGAATATCAAGCGATTCAATTCACACTAGTCAGATTCAGGATGTTCCGGACTGGCTGTATCTTACCAATCAAGGTTTGAATCCAGGATATGCTTCACAAACGAAAATCTCTATTCCATCAGAGGAAGCTATGGATGATCGCGATAAGGACCAAACAAAGTTATATGGATTCACTGTAGAAGAATGAGACACGGTTAGGAATATATAAAGACAGGAAAGATTCAAACGATAAAGACTGGAAATCAGCAGTAATATATAAATATGAGCGAAAACGAGAAATGTAAGTCGTAGTGATCAACATGATGGATGGGAAAAGGTGAAAGGGCTGATGCTATGGATGAATGAGAAGCTATCTATGTGGCTAGGAAGTCTTAAATCACCTCTTGGATGAAGGAGACTGCCGTTTATCTGAAAAGAAGGACGATAATGAATAGGAGTCTACCAGATGACGTAGTTCCACACATGTCATTACAGACGATTATGATTGAGATATTCAGACGCACTACGGACATGCCCTCAATAGTGTTGGTTCCACAGAATCGCTTCCGCCTTTATGGTTCTTCTGTTCTATGCCTCATAATCTGAGGTGAATCAGTACAACACCTCAACCAGTTGTTATTTTCCGACAATGAAATGGCACGAAGCGTATCTCGAGGGCAGCACCCATAGGACCTTTTTCAAAATCCACCGTACTTCGAGACTTCGATTGAAACCTAGTTCACCTTCCATTCTGTAAGTGTGCAAAACCTGCGGGACTATTGATCATTATTGATTATAATGATACTAAACTTCTTCAGATGGCTCACCGATGTCCTAAAATTATTCTATTCTGTCATGGACAGATGTCACTGTTTACGATACATATTATACTTGTAAACCGCCAAGTCGTGACTTTGACTGCACTTGTATAAATACCCATGACGGTTATTACGTTGAAGTATGTCTTTTGTACAGATATGAGCATCTAGTGCAACTCCGCCCACACTTTTTGCATAGATGGCTATGGATGCTCAGATCTAGGATAGTCTTACCCTACCGTCGTCAGTGGCTGTGGTATGACTCAGTGAACCCTAAACGATGTTAGCTGACGAACATTGTCAGCATTATCTGTGAATGCAGTCAGGGTCAGGGAACCCTTTGAGGTCTGAACAGGCGAGGACATTAACAGTACCCAATGAAGCGCTATAAGCAGTCGCATTCACCTAAAACCTGTTGGTCCCCTCCAAAGGAACATCATAAAATCCAGGTTCTGATCCTCGAGCATTTAATCGCACGGATGGAGAATAGCATGTCACGCGTGATCAGCGAGAATGGACGAGATCGTGTGAGCTGACATGTATGGTTAGGGTGCGAGCAAAGACAAGCTAGCAAAACCCGTTTTTGAGCCCCTGCATCTGTGGAAAATTTGTCATGCCGTTTGACACATCCACTACAAGAGCGGGAATATTGACGCTTGTGAAGTATTGCTTCAAAAAAGTTGAATAGATACATTCGTGAAAGATTTATCCTCTCCCGTTAATGATAATTTCGATGATGGGAAAGGTTTTCGCGCTCCAAAAAAGGAAAAAAATAAGGATAAGAATTGAGATGCCCCACGACTTGTACAGAAACTTCAGACCAGTTTAAACTCGCACACATATTCAGCTGCGCTCAGGTGTGTCTAAAAAACGGAAATAGGAGCGGGCAGCAGTCGTGCGTTTTGCTAACCCATGCGAAATCTTATGTCCAGACAAAAACATTCTTAGACGACTGCGGAGCATATGACTGCCATTTAGGTGGTCATGGGTACTGAAGAGGTTTTCCAGCGCTGTTGAATTTTATATAATAGAGATTTTATGTACTGTCCACGTAAACCAAAATAATCCCAAAAGTGTCTAGACAGACACTGGAAATTTGAACATCGTCTTGCTATCACCTCTGGATTCTTGATCCGGACATAATTTCATCCACAGGATAAAATTATGGCATTGGATAAAGCCACGAGGTAACTAGAAGATGGAAAGCACAGAATTAGCGGCTTCCATCTCCGTGAAAGTGTTTTGTTTGCACTTATAATCATTTAGGAACAGAGGATTCACAAACTTCTGTTAATTTCCTGGCATAGGTTGTGCTATGCCAGGAAACGTTGCACGGGCTTATCAAAGTTTGCCTTCATCTATAGTCCTCTCAGGTGTTACTCGAACACTGGAATCAGATTTGCACGCGGAGTATACTGCACATAGTAATGATATAAACACATCTCCATAGGTCCCAGGATTTGTTTTGTACATTTGGCGATCAACGGAGATTCAACGATGGTCGATAGGGAATAACCATAATTCCATGATATCAACATCTTAAAGAATTTTCAGATCGCCCAAAGATGTCGTGCAACACACCGACACTGGATAGGAGCTCAAGTCCCTACTATTTTGACCGAACTGGACTAATTTGGAAAATGTAAGGATGAAAAAAAAACATCTATGCGTATGAAAATGCACAGCTGTGTGTTTGTATGTGTACGCCTTCATATTTTGAATAAAAATCTCTAAAGAGCCTCGAGCCCAGAGCTGGCTTTGCCCAGGAGTTTCCTCACCACAACTTTTATATATACAGTGATGCTGTAAAGATATCTAAGTCACAGCGCTGCCGACTAGACATAGACAGCATAGAACGAGGTATGGCTCCACTCTGCGTCCGCGTCATCTTCGGTTCTATCCTGTTGCCACTATGTAGATGTAACTATTGGAACCCTATATGCATACATCAATAACGAGTAAAACAGTTGAAACGCTTCAATGACGACGTAAAAAAACTTCTTGAACACATCAAGAAACCAAGACCATCTAACTAAACAACAGCTCGCTCGAAAGCACTAATTGTCCACAGTAATTTCGCATTCTACCTGAAAGTATTTAAAGATATGCATACTACATGTAGATGCCACTAGGAGGTCGCTAGGGCCACATGCCACTAGGATATCAAACCAGTATGCTAGTATAAAAGCCAAAAAAGACTAAATGAGTATGGCAGTCTAGACGCCAAAAACGAGATAATTATTAGATCGCAGAACGTTACAATTCTCAATTATACGCCGTCGATTAGTCCCACGACGTGCGCTTTGCGAATTCTCCAGAGTTGTAGGATTGATGATAAACAGGAACATTCTTGAATCGGATATAAATAGCCTGTCCCTGTTCTTCAAAGGAATACCTGCTACAAAAGTAGGTGTGCGTCTCTCCATCAGAAAGCAATCTTCTGGATTGTCAATCATAGTGACACACGTGATCATCCTGGAAGATGAATACAGAAACATCTTCTCCATTCTGTTGAAAAGGGGTGAACTGCGCTTTAGGTGGGTGGCACGAAGACTTGCATAGTAATTGAGTTGCACGCGTTCGTGACAGCTTGGTGAAGGATATGAATAAGCCTTTAAGAAGTGTGAGGACCAGTGTTATACTGTAACTTTCTGAAGCTGACCACTTGAAAGCTTGAGAAGTTCCCATGGTAGATTTAGCGCACCGTTTATGAAATCGCTTGCGTTAGAGGACAACGACAACAAAGAAAAGTTGGCAGACTTGCGCTGCGATTGGCTAGCTGTAACGCCGGGTATAGGGTGTGAGTAGAAGTGATGTTCCTATATAAATAATTTTAACGTTTTTCTAATTGCAAACAAGTCTTGGGGATTTGCAAAACGGCGAAAAAATTTTGGCACAATCCCACAGCGCAGATTTTTGGTGCCGACAAATGCACAGATTCAGGCATTTTCAAGCTAAACAGCGCAGTTTCAGGCTAAACAGCAAATAAATCAGCTTTCAACTGTGGTTTTAAGTGAGATAGAGATTTGTAGAATGTCCTTCCAGTTTTGAAAACACATCAATCACTAGTTGTCGTCCTGTTTCACAATGAAGTATTCTCGAAAAACTAGCTATCACTGCAAATAGAGCGATTTTCTTTCCAAGTTCCTTGTAATCCGATTTCGTTGGGAATGGAAGGAACCGTTGGAACGAACATTTTGAGAATTACTTAAAGGCAAGGTCCGGCCAAAACCTTGCCTACCCAGGTTTTTTTGCTTCTTGGAGTCTGAGCAATGTGTGTAACACGTATTTCAACTTTGAGAGCTCGACGTAAGCTCTATCGCAGGATATGGGACCAAACTTTCGAGGTTTACGGTAGCCGTAGAAGTACCTGCTCCAGTTCACAAAGGGTGCTCGCGTGCATAATGAACAAGGATGGATGATGCGCATGGATAGAGACACCTCAACGGACACTTACTGAGACCATCCTCATCAGACGAACTATGTGCAGTCCCTCGAAAATGATTTTTTTCAATACGACGTCACAGTAGACAACATGTGTGCGCGCCGTATAGCGTTTTTTGAAAGCACGTACTACGCAACCATGCAACCGCCATGCCAGAATTGGTCGATGTGAACCGTTCGTTGTGGGACTTTTTCAGGTTTTTTTTTCTATTGTTTCCGTCCAAGGGTTCGCTGTGGGTGACGGATTCAACAAAAATTCAGGAGATGAGATTCTGCCCGGACCTTGCCTTTAAGCAGTCAGAATTCATACTCAGATTGGGTGGTATCTTCAGAGAAAATTGGCACAGTAACACGCATATTTCCAAATTTCTTTCAAGCCTTTTTCTTTCCTCCACTTCAAAGTAGGAAACCTGGTCTGAATTCAAAAAAATCAAACCGATGTCTTCTTGGGAGCAGAATAGAAGATAGGTTTCTGGCGGAGAAATGATTGAGCAAACGTTGCACAGTGACTTATAACCCTGCCCTAAATAAGTACTTAGGCAGTAATTCATAGTTTGAAACGATTATGAGTTGTCAGTTCCTTTGTTTCATTCCGTTTGTTTGCTTATAGTGCAATTCATAATTGTATACCTGCAGGAGAAATTACAATCCCTATTCAAATGAATATTGTACTTGAATAAGTGGTTGTTAATGCCCCAGATTCAATAGTGTTCTTGGAGTACTACACGTTTATCACGACGTACAATATATCTTTAAGTTGTTTAAATTACTTCTGAAGAGAACTAACACGCCAAACACCCTACGCTCCCGGTACTATTTAACTAGGACTGCCGCCAAACATTCATTCATTTATTACATAAAATGTACTACTTATGCAATGGAAGAAAGTAAATAGAAAAAAGAACATTCCTATAAAACAACAAAATGTTCAACTATCAAATAACAAACCATGAAATATTAGGTTGAGGAATTATAAATGTCTGTTTGAGGAGCGAATAGAAATTTTTATTAGGACAAATATTCAATAGCCCAATATAAGAGATACTGTTTTCCTCAATCAGTGACTCTTCTCCTTCTTCCACACAAGAAACCAAATCTTTATTTGGAGAGTTCGGTTTGCTATGGGTCAAAATGTTGACCCATCCAAATTCTGGTTCCATCAAACTTCTTGAAGTTTTTCTCCTCCAAGGAACGATTGGTCCACGGATGCAAGCAAAATTTTGGTAGTGTCAAACCTTGGCTATGAGGCGGTATTCGAACGGGACCAAAATCCAAATGTGCAGATGGATGCAGTCGAAAAAACTGATTGGCACCATGGATTTCGGATCAGTTACCCAAGGTTGAGGGTATTTTCAAGGAATACATTTTTGCACGGATGTGGCCGGAGGGCAAAGCAAACTTCCTCCCACGGCATTACATGAAGTTTGGTGCAGTTCTACCTGTGATATCCTTTCTCTATGTTTGTACAACTGGCTGGCGAAATTTCCACTTTTTAGATCTGTCAGCTTCTAAACTTATTTAAAATTCGGGAGTTGAGGGAACCCAAGCCGTTCCTAAGTCATTAGATGCGGAATGGATTGCTCTTTAAAATGAACACACAATCACCTTCAAAAGTTTTAATGCGGTCGAGAAATATGATCACGAAGACAGCAGACATTTATAATTCCTCAACCTAATATAATATAGCAGTCACAAAACAGACATGAATGACATCAAGGAATGAGGCAAGCTTTTTGAATGAGCTGTACCCAAGAAGAATTTGATGATTTCTGCAAATTTTGTCAAATATGGGAACAATCCTATCGAAAAAGAAGTAGCACCAGCAATTTAGTCGAGCTCTCCTAAGTCGATGTTTAATGGTTCCACTACGGGTGTTTGATGCTGTCAAAGAGAAGAGATCGTGAGGTTGGAGTCCACTTTTTTCATACAAAATTTTGTGAAGTAGGAGGAGGTCATTAACCTTTCTACGGAACGACAGAGTATATAAACCAAGGTTCAGGTTCCTCTCATTGCTTGAAGGAATCGGACATCGCAAACGAATTTTTCTGCTAGCGCTGATCGTTTGTACAAAAGTCTTGACCCTTTTGTGCCGTACTCAAATGATACAGCAGATTATTTTCAAAAACCCTGCGCAAACCCTACTCCATGTGCTGACCGTATCTGACATGCCCGTTTCCTACGGTAACTCTATTTTATTGGTCTAGGCTAGGAATACTGTGGGAACTCGGAAAAGAAATCACAATTTCAACAACAGGGAAACGGTAATTTCTCCAGAGATAACGTCATCTAATCCTAATCGCCTCATAGAATCAACCCCCGTACGACCGAGGTTTCAGGAGAGTTCAAATATGTGATACCGTATAAAGCCTAGCGCATACCTACCGTATCCGAAACAGAATGGTGTTGAAGAACAGGTAATCTCTAGAAATTGGGCCATTTAAAAAAAAGGTATGGAAGAGCAAGTGAAGTCAATAGCAGAGCAGGTGTTTATGAGCAATAAATCCTGGATGTTGTCCTGGATGTTGCATGACTTGTAAGTTCTTTCTATCTCATGACGTTTGTGTTCCGGAAATGTCGTCCCATTGACCTACATACTGCTCCTTCAGACAGCAAAGTTCTCACGGATCTGCGAAGAATACACAGAAGCCTACAATAATTAATTGGAGCCGTAATTTGCAGCAAAACAGTGGTTGAAAAAAGAAAGCAAATTCTGCTTCTAAAAGAAACGAGCGCCGGTCACTCCTAGTCAGTGTTAATCTCTATAATACTTCAATAAATCCCCCAAATCCATGAAAACAAACAACTTATGGTATGTTTAGCTAGGATTTACTCACACGTGGAGGTTTTACTTCAAGAGGAAGTGTGGAAAGGTGAGACAATGTCAACGAAGAGGTCTGCGCCTACTAGAGGAAAAACACGGCGTCAGATGTGAATTCTAAAGCACTTCAATGTCAACAGCTTTTGAAAGAGCAGGAGACCACAGAGTTATAAACATGGAATGAACAAGAGCCAAACTGTGAGATGCTCAATTATGCATAAGCTTCTCGAAGTTTTCAAAAACATGAAGGACCACGGGACTAATGGGAGATTTGACATGCACTTGTCACAGGATAGACGATTATTTGCTCTGCCGATTGATACCTGATGGAAAACTGAGTCAGGGGCACTGACCCAGATATGCCCTATATTCAGAAGAACGTAGGACACTGCTGTTCAAAATGTCACGTACCCAGAACTATCCATGAGATCCTAGCCTGACAATTTGCCAAAGGTCGTGAAACTGGTTAAATCCTAGCTTGCTGCAGCGCTAAGTTGGGTGGTGCTCTACCAAAAGTAGGAGCAGAAGCTTCCAGAGGATGGGGACTAAAACTGTATACGAAGATGGCAGTGAGCCCCTTTCGGTTGCTGGGCACAAGGGTGTTCTGTCGCTTCCGCGAAAACACTATACCTTTTTGGGATATTTCGAGTGGTTATGTCGGTCATATTAGGTTGCGTAGGAGTCCAGCAAGAATACGTAAACAATCTTGTGGTATGTATCCTAACCCCATGAGTTATAAATAGGAGTGAAGAAAGAAAATGGTTTGAAAAGTGGATGAAAAACAATCGAATGCAATTTTGTAGCAAGTATATTGTGCGAGGAATTTAGTATGTGTAAATATACACATATATTGAGAACCTATGGGTCACTGAGCCCAATCTGTTAACCACTCAATACCATGTACATGAAGTAAACACAAATATTTAATGAAATGAGCACAATATTACTTGGCAAAACCATAAATGAGGTTGGCGGCACTCGGAATTAACAGAATTTTGAGTATGATTATACCATAGCTTCATGAAGGATAAATTGGTGGAAACAGACTGAATGGGAGAATCAATATGCAATAAAGAGGAGCGATCTGTGTTTAGTCCAATATATTACTATACTAAGAAATGAATGAAAGAACAATTGGGCTATACAAAGATGTTGCATGTCAACAACACGGAATAGAGACAGAAACTTAATGACAGTCTGGGGGGACATTTGCTCCAGCTGTACCCAGGACAGCAACATGGTAAAAATGCAACGAAAGAGAAATAGGTAGCAAAGTATAATAAATTACGGAAAAACCTGCTCGTGGGAAAAACGAAGTACTACCCGTGAGATTAATGTGTGTTTGCCACCCATTAGTCTGGCCCTGTTCAACATGAGGTCAAAGCCACTCAAATGACTCAGTTGCACTAAAGTTGTCATTTGATTGGGTTTGATTCGCAGTTTAGAGAATTAGTGTAGTATGGGAACAGATACACATTCGAAAATACAAAGGACTTTGATATACTTGGCAGTGGGTAGGATCGAAGCAAATGTCCCCTACCCCCCGGACTGTCATTAATAAAATTATCAATGTTATGAAAAGATCCTGAATGAACAAAATTTAAAAACTTTGAAAGGAATTTCACCTATTTGCCCGTTTCGTTCCCTTCACCATATAAGGATGAATAGGTTTAAAAAATAGGTCCTCTCAGGAACTCGTCGGTACGGCGAGGCGAAACTTACTCTTTGTATTGTAAAGATGAGAACTCAACTTGAATAGTCCTCTTTTCTTCATAGTTTTCTCTATATTATATGATATAACATATTATATATTGAGAGCACTATATTGTGGAATTAAGTTTCTGTCGGAATAGAGGAAAAGCGAAAAAAACACAAGAAAAAGAAGCGATGCCGCACGCCAAAAGCAGAGGACGGTATCAGAAAACTGAGCCCCCCCCCCCCCCCCCC
>JARK01001383.1:1006788-1029696 GCA_000688135.1 Ancylostoma ceylanicum
CACTACACTAAATATGAATAGAGACGGTGCCTTCCCTTCTCGTGCGCCGGAGATTCCGCTTCACGATAATGTTGTTTGCACATTTATTGTGACACTATTCGAAAGAAGAATGTCTCTGGAGATCAGATGACAAGATTTTGCCACGTGATCTACGGCAAACTTCAACAAATACCTCATTAAAACCACGAGGAAACATGACCACTCGCAACAATTTTATAGCGCTCACATTGCTGAGAACTCATAGTTCCAGGAAACCCGTCTAAAATCGGAAGGTTCGAGGCAATATCAAGGATGAAGCTCCCTAGTAATAAAACTAGGGTGAGCGATCGAGTAAATATGCACTCGAAGTGTACATACTTGCGTAGCCTTGCAGAAGTTTTAGCATTCAGTCACGTGGCACATACTTGCTAGTACGAATTGAGGAATCCCCTCTGAAAAACAAAGGAGGGTAGGGTAATCGAAAAATCGGTAAGAAAATCAAGGGGTGCACAACTATAACAGCGGAATTGTCTCATGGATTTTCATAGATTCTCTCATAGAATAGATTATTATACATATAGATCCAGAAAAATTTAGGAAGTGGGAAACGATCCGTGCTGGAAAAACTTCAACACCTCATTAAGAGATGCTAAGTTTCACGCAGCCTTCTCATATGCATCTAATATCATGTTTAACTACACAATTGCTCTGCAGTGAGGAACTTGGAGCAGCTCCATAAAAACCAGACGTTGAGTTTCTCTAAGGGCTATAGTTCCATTCATTTATCCCCGAATAATACAGTAAAAATTAAATTTATACTGTGATTTTCAAATATATTCTGATAAAAGGACCAAGAACTCCAGGATGAGAACGAGCAAGATACAACTTACCTTTGGAATAACAGGCTCCTCCTCCACGATTAGGAAACCATATGAACGAACTCCCACCACTATTTTCTCGAAAAGGACACCGATCACGTGCTAGCACAACGCGCCTGTCGGAAGCAACCTACACCACGCTCCCACGCATTCAGCCAAGGCTTGTAAAGGTCATCTGAACGTCGGCCAATTTTTCCAGCTCACGAGGCGCGTAAGAGCCGGTATTTTTAGAGTGGACCGCTCCACTCGCGACTAACAACAACGCATGAACTATAGCTTTGTTAAGTGTTCGCTTTTGTTTTGCTTCCTGTGGATTTGCTTCAGGTTTAGTTCCCCATCGGTGCACTAAGTCATAGGGTCAACTGGAGGTACGTAGATAATAACAACTCATGGCTACCATGTATCCTATGATCTAGAACCCAGTCAGGTATCTTCTTGGTAATGATTCAGCTGTTTCCAGGTTGAATCTAAAGCATCAGGGGCAGCATACATTAGCACACAAATTATCCCATCGTTAGCACAGCTGTCAACACCTTTACCCTAGGTAATCCCAATGATGCATCCAGTGCCAGATCAACCTTTCGTCAAATTTGACATTCTTTTTTTTTGTAGCCATCTAGTTCCATAGCTATGGGCTATTCCCAGGGTGAACATTCGGTCCGTTTTTCATTATGAATGACCTCCAAAAGGATAACGCCGAATATCAGTTCGACCCTGATGGGTAAATCCTACTAACTTCAAGTTGCATGGGTGGACTTTCCAAAAGAAAAAGAGTTGTACTAAATTGGAAGGGAATCACTGGAATTGAACTCTGAAGCCATTCTATGCTCATATCCAATTCTCTAATGGCCGCATGCATCAGTAAATTACCCTTGATAAACGTGTTGACACCCCATAAATTTACCCATCATCAACACGGGCGTCGTCACTCTCACCCTTGGTAATCTCAATGACACATTTATATCCTGGCTTATCATTCAGGATATGAAGGCATGATTGAGATTACCCAGAGTAAACCATTGAGATTACCCAACGTAAGAGTGTTGACGCCCGTGTTAACCATGGTAAATTTGTGATGTGGACACGGTGACAACACTTCTACCCAAGATAATTTCAACGGTTTACCCTAGATGATCTCAATGATGCATCCAGAATCTGACTGAGCCTTGAAAAGCGTTGGTGAGACCCTCTAGTATGCCATCTTTTAGAGCTGAAAGATGTAGGAGAAAGAAGTGAAAATCCGTCCGAAAATACTCCGCATAAATTTTCAATTTTTTTTTTGAAAATTAGTTAGGACATTTCTTTCCGACGTTACCAAACACTGGTTTACCTCACCCTCAAAGAACTTTCCCATTACCTCGGAAACAAAACCGAATGCGTTGCTGGAAGGATTCGTGGCCTCACTTCCATGTATCTGATCACCCACGTATGCCATCTGGATATGGGTGAGGTCATGTGCGGGTAAATATATAGATTGGTGTCTTGCGTAGGGTAAATTTGCCCACGTTAGCATGCTTACCATGGGTTGGCAGGATGCTTCAATGGGATTACCTAGGGGAAATCTGCTAACACCCCCTAAATTTACTAACATCAGCGCCGGAGCCGACACGTTTACCCTGGGTAATCTCAGTGATGCATCCTGGCCCAGGGTCCCTCAGCGTATCGGAGGACGTTTATAGAAGGTGAAAAAGAGGTGTAAACGAGCCCAGAGAACATGTAGAATTTGGAAGCACAAATTTTTGAGCCTTGACGTCTTGCGAAAAACACAATTAATATTCAAAATGAGCCATAAATGCTCATTCATCGGGGCATAATCACCATTTAAAGGGGAATGGAGGGAATAATGTGCTGTCATTGAACTGGATTAGTTCCTTGAAAGCAAAGGGACAGATTTTCTGGGAGCTTTTTGTTCACCAGAGGCTAAACTGATTGGAGCAATTTGGACAGAGACCGTGCATCCAGGGCTATAAAAAACGCTATGTGCATCCAGGGCTATAAAAAACGCTATGTGACAGCATTACCCCATCTTAAAAGGTATTGAGTGCATTAACCTACGCAGACATTTCACTACAATGTCGTTGGACAAGGATAATTCTCCACTTTTTCCTTAGAACTATGAAAATGCCAGCCAACAGTAATCAAACTACAAAACTATTATAAAGTGGCGTAATTTTCTCGCTAAACGTTTAATCGACTTCGATTGCGTAGGCCGCCCTAAGCCATTAGTTCTGAGCCATTCTATCAACTTTTTGGATGGAAGAAGAACAAATTGTTTCCTTTAAAAATGTCCCTAATCCGGATTAAAGTCAATTATTTTGACATGTGATACAGTAAATGATTTGAGGCCCTTCTTTATCTGTTTCAATTATTCAAAAAAAAAAAAACAATTGTGGATGATAGTGATGACAATTTTCTCCGTAAAAAGCGCCAAAACCCCCTAGACAAGCTCACATACAGTAACTGCTCCCCAAAAACTGGTATAGATATAGATTTATTACGCCTGCGGCAGCCAAGCATCATAAATATCCATAAACAACAAGGAACTAAGAAAATCCTTACAGGTAAGGACATAAATGAGGAGAAGGAAACCAACTAATACCCAAACGTAAAATTGAGATATCGGTTCCAAGAAACAAGAGCATTTCATATTCCAATAGAATATCACCAATCCCACTTTTAATTTGACTCTGTGTGAGTCCTGAAGGGAATTTTGAAGGCAAAAATGAAGAAAGTGAAACTAAACCACAAGGAGGTGGAAACTTCAACAGTAAAAAATTATTCTTTATGTTGCTAAATGTCTCCATGGATATTTCTCCCGTGTTAGGAGCAGGAAATTCGAAAATGGGAGGGAAAATAGCGACCTCTCTTCTTCCTTGTATATGGAATTCATGTGCCTTTGGCGGAAAAATCGTCTTTTTTGCCCAAAAGCCATGGAAAATTCTGGAAATTTTCAATATGGATGGAATTATGCTGTGATTCCTACTGGTTTTCAATATGCAGTGGTCAAAATTGCTCTACTCCAACACGGAAAATACACTGCAGAAGTAGTCTTCTAAAGTTGTAACGCAAATTCTTGCATGGTTTCTTTACTAGTCTACCACCTAGATATGTAGATCTACGTATTTGAACACATTTATGTTATTTCAGGTTTTTCTGGAATTCTATAATACATATACTAGCGGCAGGGTCTTACAAATACCCGAGAAATCGCAGATAATCGGATGCTTTGCGGGAATTTGCTGTGAAATGATTTTTCTCCGAAAATTCTGCGGACCATTCTATACGTAACTGTGTTTATTCCTACACAAATGGCCCGCTTCTGACTTCACAGAGGTCCAATTCTTCATCTGACCCAGCTTTGTCAAGAGACTAACAAAATGATAAATAATTTCCACGAACCTATCCATAAATAGAAATAGCATGACATCACCAAAAAGATTAGATACCCACAATCCTGGGACAAAATATAATATCCAAGAAGAGCAGATCAGACGATGAACCACCACGACAGCTGCCACTGGAGAAGGAGCTTTGTCAGCCGTGTTGACATCCTCGTAAAGTGGCTCACTTCCGGAGGTGGGGTTGACTCCGCCTCCCCAATGTACCCTTGGTTCCAAAGGTTAGGATTCCTACGACTATGAGCCTATCGAACTGGGTTGCAAGGTGATTTGACACTGATTACGTACGCAGGTCGAGCGATAGAAATGCTCAGATTCTGAGCAGCGATCGGTGGAAAATCGGCGCCTTCGTAAGTTATGTTATGGAGGCAGACATTGTGGGCGTGGCCAAACTACATTTTTTCTGATGACTTTCCCCTGACAACTGATTTCTGCAGACACCAATTTAGACAGGTGAAAGTGATAGGGAACGAAAAAAAAATTAAGAGACGACGATTACTTTGCGCCAAAATTTTTCAAAAAAAACCATCGTCTTTCCTGAAAAAAATGCTTTTCGAGGATAAGCTACGAGGGAACCACATATAAGCTCCCAATGTTTTTCTCTATAGGCGATGACTACATTTGCATACTATTTCCCCAAAAAGCAATAAACAGGACAGATAGTGACAAATAATGGGGTGATTGGTGTGATTGGACAAGTAAGTGATTGGAATGATGGCATGAATAGCCCTAGGTCTACCTATGCATTTTTAGGCGAGGCATCCCTTGGAGGACGTTGTTTATCCCTGGAAGGATGCGCTCAGAGCACTAGAACTAAGAAAGCTGCTTGTGCTTTTGCACAACAGCAGGCGGCTAGTGGACTAAGGACGATTGTCCTTGAAGAGGTGTGAAGGAAGATGAAGTATGTGATGAATAATGCATTTATTGTGGAAGCGCCCACTCATTCCCTGAGAATAGGGATGTTTTCCTGCTCTTTGGTGTCTCAGCAAAGGATCGGCTACGTCTGTACTCATTGTTTTTCACACCCACTCCTTAATTTGGCCTGGATCCTTAATTAATTAGGTAACTTTATTCCATGAAAATAGGGAGCAAGGAGCATAACACGGTTATGACGAGCGATTCTATTGTTTGGGTGCGGAGGCAATTGGACCGAGAGTGATAAATTTATGAGGGGAATCATGAGAGAAAACGATTTAACCACATTCACTCTGAAAAAGTAAACAAATACGAGGTTGATGGGATCATTCTGGTCCAAGGATTAATGGGCGGAACTATTTTGGCGCCAATCCGAAATTCAAAGGCATCATATCGCGCTCCTACCCTGTGAATAAAGTGTTTAATTTACCAGGTGGACTAGGCCTTTCATGGAACTTTTCTGCAGGAAATCTGCGAATTACCCAATAGATACGTACGTACATATAGACTGAGACATTGCCCTATCGAGTCGAATGGAAAAACTTCTCCTTAAAACTGAGCAAATCGGTCAATACTTGATGGACAGCTGGATAAGGCTGAAATTGATGTATGGGATCATAACCATCTCTGTTTATGTCTTCATGGGTACTGCCTTTAAAGAGCTAATGGCTCGACTCAAGTCCAAGCCCATGTTTGAAATGGGCCGTCAAAGCCAGTAGCCCGTCAAAGCCAGCCATACATGGCTTCCTTATGAGAGCCTACATGGGCAAAATTGCCCAGCTGTGAAATTTGGCTGACATCACCGGACCAACGATGATTGAGTGATTTTGCTTACCTATCAGGAGATGAGCATGAGATTACTGGAAGGAGGACAGATTTTCTTGGACAATCATATGCAGCTATTCAGAGAAGGCCAGCTCATCTTGGACAATTCTATTCAGGCCTTTATCCAGCTATTCTCAGCGGACGAATTGAACTGCGCCTGCATCACGGGCGGTATTGGCATTGTCAAATCATTAGGTTGGTCCAAAAGTCTTGCGCCATCCTAGATTTTTCAATTCAGAATTTCTTGGCCTTGAATTGCCCCTCCTTTGAAAATAGAATTAGGAATGATGTTCTACTCTTTCTCAACTATAAAAATTGGCGAATTAGATTCCATCCATATGCAAGAATGTTATGGTTGTTTGAAATAAAGTGTAAAATTTGGCATAAGACTTTCGGATCAGCCTGATACTGAATTTGCTGGAGGGAAAATATTCTTTACCCATTTTATTGTAGGAGAGTTAGCCCGGGATTGTGTTGCACTACACTAAATATGAATAGAGAAACATTTTATTTCATAAAGGCTCCCATATTTCCACTTCAGCTCCCAAATGAGCCCCGCGTTCCTTATGTAAGGTCATTGCAACCTCTAGAATTCCAAAATTGCCTTGCGGATTTAAGTAGCTTTAGTCATTGCTCTGGAAATTCCAGTATCCAGTTGTGAGTGACAGCTGATCCTCATTCGTCAAATATGCATGGAAAGATGCAACATTATAGTTACGTATGTAGTAGAAGCCTCACAAGCACATGAGAAAACACTAGGATTATTGCAGGGTATGGGAATATGTATGTGGTCTGGATATTCTAAAGCCTGTTAGCCTGGGCTTGACCAGGATTTCAGGCTTCAAAGCCTGTGTGCCTGTTTTTTTTTTCGAGTAAAAACATCTTCAAGCTAAAGACTCAATCATCACGTGTTTCCCTGTAAAAACCGTGTAAGAACCCCATCACCATGAATCCACCTTACAAGAAGCCAATGAAAGAAGTCATGTGAAACCTCCCTGAGGAGCAAAAACAGCTTGCGAAGAAGACAAATGGAGTTGTACGCGAGGCACACGTCTATATTTGGCGGTGATTCTGATGATGTATGGATGGGGATGAGCTGAGCGTCAAGCGAGTGATTCCCGAAAGTCATTTAGTAATGGGCGAGGAGGCGTACGTGACAGCGTATTTACCGAGTGCTCGTGATTTTACCAATCAAACACTTATCTCATAAAATGACACCGTGTAAAAACAGGGCTCATACAGGTCATGGAGATGAGAAACGAAAAATTACAGGATAATTGGGGACGAAAAGAACACAAACATAATGATGACGAAGTGCCAATTAATATCCTGGATAGAGTCGGGAAATTTAATGGCCTATGAAAACAACTTCAGGGGACTCACGTCAGATCAGCGATGATAACACTTCAAATTCACTAGAGGCTGTATGACGGCCTAAAAAGGCGGAAATTCGGAAGAATATTGGTGAAAATGATTCACTTTATTAAAAACTCATAAGAAATGGATAGGGGCACGAAAAAAAGCAATTTTAATATCTGCCTCGTAAATTTCGGGGAACGGACCATCCCTATTTCGGACAGAAGACCCCAGCTCCCCGTGGACTGCCACTGCTACTAAATGAGCCGGAATACACATATCCACAAGGCGATATCCAAGAGGAATAAATGCCCGCAGGGGTTCTTGGAATATGAATAAGTGAATAAATGAAAAGATAAACAATGCAACCACTTGAAGTGGCAAAAATTTCCATAAATTCCTGTTTAGCTTTCCCAAAATGAACAAAAAGGACCGGTAAATCTGCCCTCCAGAAGTTCTGGCGACAATCTTTAGATCTTCGGACACGGAAATGGAACTATGGGTAGGATCCCGCTCTAAAGCGCGGCAAGAATTCCTGAGTTCTCTTTTCCAGAACCCATATATAACATCTAGGTCTTCTTTGAACATTTTTACCGTTGCCTTCTTCCTACCCTACCTAGGAGTTTCTCTCTCCTGTAGGTCTCAGGTAGGTTTTCCAGGTTTGGCACGACTAATATGGCGTTCATGTAGCAGTCATGATTTTCGTATTCGAGGAA
Organism: Ancylostoma ceylanicum; assembly: GCA_000688135.1. NCBI lineage: Eukaryota > Metazoa > Nematoda > Chromadorea > Rhabditida > Ancylostomatidae > Ancylostoma > Ancylostoma ceylanicum. Next base: position 1,014,856 of record JARK01001383.1, read on the forward strand.
GAGTAAATAAGCGTGTGAAAAGGTGTGAAGAAAATGAACAGAATAAATTTCCAAATTTTCGTAGGTACATACGTAAGTAGTTGCAGTAGGAGCCCTTTTTTGTTTATTGAAAGCGCTACCACTTCAAAAACGTGAAATTCAGAGTATATACTTTACATACTGTCCTCAAACGGAAGTTCATTCCAAAGCTACCCATTTGTTGGCTGGAATAGACAATAATTAATTGTCATTTCATGGATATTTAAACTTATGGGCATAAACTTCATGGTCGGGGAACAAATCGAACTCTATCAGGAACGAAAACTGTTGGTCATCTTCACTATTTCAGCACTTTTCGATGAGTAGATGATCCCGATGTGGTACTGGATAAAGTGGAGGATAAAAAGAGGAATATGCTTTTAATGAATATGCCTTCACTTTGTTTCGCTTATGACGTGGGCGTGGGAATGTGTTATAGGAGAACCGTGGAACAGTGACCAACACAATAACATAACATCACTTGGAAACGCTCAGACATGAATGGCTGGGCGCAAGGAGACGTGGATTTATGGGACAAGCAGGGAACAGAATGTTGTGAAATTCCGCATCCTACAGAGCTTTGGCTGAATGCTGTATCCAGAAAATTTTGCCGTTATTTTAGTTAAAGTTATAGCTACAGTTAGTTAGTTAGTATATGGCTTGCACTGGACAAGCTAATCTTTTTTGCAAAGAATCCTCCAGAAAAATTGCGACAACCTATCTGGAGGGGTGGGTCCTAATAACATAACAGGAACCCTGAAAAGAATTATCAGCATGGCAGGAGCGGCATTGCGCTAGCAGGGTGTAGAGCGTGGATACGGGGAAAGGGTGGGTGGGGGGGGGCGTGGCTAAAATTCGGGATTGGTCAACTCAAGCAACCGGCCAATCACAGAGGTCATTCGCACCTCCCATTCCCGGTATAACATTCTACATCTGCCATAGCACCAAATTAGTGGGTCCCAGAAAGAAAAGCTGACAGTGAGGATTAGAGATAAAAACTGTTATCTTCTACTTAGTTATTACACTACTTACTAGCAATTGCTGTACTGTATCACTATTTTATTAGGAGCTTTCTTTCACCAAATAAAGCCATCAAGGTGCAAAACTTAAGTGAACCACCTGCAAATATGCAGCTGTCCTCACACCTGCAAGAAAAACAATCTTATTTAGCGCTCAGAATAAGCCTACGAAAGCCGGCGGAAATAATTTTCGTAGGTTGCACAGGAAGTACGTAACTAAACTCACTAGCCTCTGTTGTTTTTTGAGTTATTACGACAAAAGGCAAAAAGCATGGAAAACTGGAAGTCATACAAGCATCTTTGAGGAATCTGGAAGGGATCCTTTGGGTAGTAATGTCAATAGCAAGATGAATAACTAATGAGGTGCATGTTATCCCACTATAGCCGTGACTTTAGTAAAGTACTAGTAATTAACATGCAAATGACAGATACAAATTCTTCTAAGGGCAGTATAGTGTACATTTGGAAGGAAAATAGCAGTCAACGGAAGGGTTCATGGATGTCGTATCTAACCCTGGAAAATACAAACCTTCGAAATCCTGAAAAAAAAATATTATCCCAAGCAAAAAAAATGCGTCAAACAACAATGATCTACAAAGTTAGTCAATTATGTTTATAGTAAAGGGTAAGGATCTACGCTTAGCGTAAGCTTCGTCTAGACATTACGTAAATATTTAGACAATTACGAACTCTACTGCGCTCACTAAGGCATTGCTTGCGAGGGAAGCATGAGGAAGACGAGAGGTTGACTTAAATTGAGCAGTTCTATCCCACAGACGTGTCGTTTTTCGCGAGAAATGCGTCAAAAAGTGGGAATCTGATCGCATCATCGCTCTTTTAGTGCGACATGCACCTTGCAAATATGATTTCGAGCATCGCTGCACAAATTGCACTTCGCTCGTTGACGAGTGCACTCATGGGCGGAAAAGGGTAGTGGTCCAAAGATTACATGAGCTTCGAGGGTTTTTTTTTTTCGTGTAGGGGTCACAGACTGCTTGTATATGTTGCCCGCTGGCATAAAACGCTATTAGGGTGTTAAGTTGGGAGTACGCGCTGACTTTTGCCGTTTCACTGAGCTCATAACTGACGATATAGGCACACTAGGCAGAGGAAAGAGCGTTTCGTGGTGAGTTCACTAGTATACGAATCGCTGGGGATCATTCGATCAGGAGTGTGAAAAAAACTCAGGGGATGGCGGAGCGAAAATTCGCTTTTGCATGTTGTACGATTTTAAACGAGGGAAGACGGCAGCGGAATCTCATCCATACGTTCGATAGCCTGAGACTTGTCTCAGGCCACCATCACTTTCGATGGTGCCCGGATGGGGTACCTTCACCTATGGCGAAGAGGATAAAACGGGTCCGGGACACAGTCCCGGACCAAAAAAAGGGAACGAAACTATGCATTGTAATTCGGGCAGAGCATGTTTATATGAAATGCGCAGTTGTGGCTTAAACTCTTCATATCATGCAGTCTAAGAAAAGTCGAAGTTCAAACATGGCCGGTTAAGTTCTTTTGAGAAAAAGTTTCCATAAAATTGGTGCGAATTTGCGGCAAAATTACGGTTTGACCGGCAATATAGTTCTTTATTTGGAAAATTGAGCTCTGCGCAGTTGTCAGACTTCTTGTCAATGTTATTGAGGACTAGATAGTAGCAAGATCACAGAGTTACAACTGAAAATGGCTGAGAAATTCTTGAGAACGTGAAAAGAGGATTATCTTGCTTATTTGAAGGAACTGGATGTTGCGCAGTTGTCAGCTGAATTGAGAATGAAATTCTGAGCAGAATGATATATAATACGTGACACTTTCGTTCACTCCCGACGGAAAAACCAGGGTGAGCCAAATACCCCGTTTGGCTCACCCTCGCGTCTGGCGCCCTCCCATATTGCGTGCTCTCTCGCCAACCCCCGCTGAGCTACACGGGGCATTTGGCTCAGGCAGGCTTTTTCAGCCCAGAGTGAAAGGAAATATCAAGTGTTATACACCATTCTACTCGGAATCTTACGAGCTCGGCAGCTGACAACTGCGGAACCCCTGAATTTGTGATCTGAAAGAGATATAAAGTAAAAAGGCGTTTTCTTACATGACCCGTTTTCTGGGCCAGTTTCAGATAAAGGTATCTGCTTCAATGGGCTTTGCATGCACAATGATGTTGCAAATTCAACAGACAACTGCGCAACTCACGACTTATCAATATTGTTGACAAATTTTAAAGGACGCAGATCCCCCGTTTTGGTTTTAAAAATTGATTTCTCCCTGGATTTCTGGTGAAATTTGTCGCTCTTGGTGTCATCTTGTAGGGAATTTTATGAAGAAAGTCGCTGACAACTGCGCAACATACAGTTCTGTAAAATTACCGAAATATTTAGCAAAAATCGAGCTTGGGCATTTTCTACGTTGGGCTGAACGCTGGTCCCGGCACGAAAGCAGGAAGCCGGCGCATATCTCAGCCTCGGCATTCCATCTGCGAACAAACGATCTTTTTTTCATTTTCTGAGCAATAGTAAAACAGTTCCGGTTGAATCCATATTTGAAAAAGCTTCCACTCTCTAGTATATGTCATCGTTCACTTTGTGGAACCCTTCCTCAGCACTACCGAAGCTACGGTTGTTTAACAACCTTCACTTTTCGGCCCAGACAACCTTCACTTTTTTCACACCTGTCTCACCCCTATCGTACAATACAGCCCATAACTTTTGCGAAAAAAACGGTTTGCGACAGATTAATCCGTCGCCGACGGATTAATCGCGAACAAACCGTCGCAGTACTGTAACTCCTTTTAAAATCGAGCTTTTCAAAATCTGAGCACATTTTCGGATTCCCTGTCAAAATTGGAGTTGAATGACATAGGAAACCACTTGAATTTTGGATCCAAAAATTTTATTTCTTCAAAAATTTGAAATTTTTAAAAATCTCAGCGACGGAGTCAAAATTTGAAAAAACGCTGGAAATTGCACAAAACCTTGAGAACTGAGTGTTTCCCAACTCACTCACAAAGTTCTGATCAATATCTGCCCTATTTTGAAAAATTTCATGCATGTATAATTTCGTGTTATTTCTACGAATTTCCCAAGTTTGACACTTCATATCGGCCTCAGCATTCCAGCTGTCGTTGAGTTAGTTGGCATTCGTTCAGGTCAAGATCTTCTCAACAGGAATGTTTGGTAAAAATGTCTTATCCTCTCATATTTGTTGGGAAAATTCCTCTCAAAGTAGTAATGATCGGCTATTTTTGGAAAATATGCCGTTTTATCATCGACCATAGGAGAGAAACGGTGCTAGCGGAACGCTTGAAACTCTCGTTTTAGTAAATTCCGCACCCTTCTGGCGTAATCTCAGCTCAAGGTGCAGTAATCACCAGCTGTTTTTTGAATACAACCTGGTTTAGACTGTGAAAAAGCCAAAAATTCGTGGGAATTCGTAGTCATTTCAGTCACCAACATGAAATCAAATAATTTGTACATTTTCTGACTCACTGTGATGTGGGCTTTTCAAAAATATAAATATTGTCTTCTAATCTGGCAGGAACTTCACCTCTGATTCCAGACAGGTCATAATTAGGCAGAGATGTATTCGCACCGGCAGGCCCGGACATACTGGCGGTCATCCCGGAGGCACATTCACACCTACGAGACATCGCCTAATTCGAATATCAGCAGGAATGTTCAAAGAACATAGCAGATGACGAAACTACTAAAAATCCTTGAGATTCTCTGAGAAATTGAAAAAACCAACGGACAGGAATTTTCTGGATTTATTGAAAATTCTCGGAATTTCTTCGGAAACTCTGCAAAATCATTGAAATTCCCATGGTTCAAAGGGAGTTTTTGGAAATTATAGAGTTTTTCTGATAAGTCGTAAGAAATTTGTGAAAGTCCATGAAATTCACAAAACAGTATGAAATTAGTGGGATTTCTTAAGAACTTTTGAGAAATTCCGAAAATACGAAGAGATGAGTTGTCAAAAAATCTATGTGAACCTAATGAATTTCAATGATTTTGCAGAGTTTCCGAAGAAATTCCGAGAATTTTCAATAAATCCAGAAAATTCCTGTCCGTTGGTTTTTTCAATTTCTCAGAGAATCTCAAGGATTTTTAGTAGTTTCGTCATCTGCTATGTTCTTTGAACATTCCTGCTGATATTCGAATTAGGCGATGTCTCGTAGGTGTGAATGTGCCTCCGGGATGACCGCCAGTATGTCCGGGCCTGCCGGTGCGAATACATCTCTGCCTAATTATGACCTGTCTGGAATCAGAGGTGAAGTTCCTGCCAGATTAGAAGACAATATTTATATTTTTGAAAAGCCCACATCACAGTGAGTCAGAAAATGTACAAATTATTTGATTTCATGTTGGTGACTGAAATGACTACGAATTCCCACGAATTTTTGGCTTTTTCACAGTCTAAACCAGGTTGTATTCAAAAAACAGCTGGTGATTACTGCACCTTGAGCTGAGATTACGCCAGAAGGGTGCGGAATTTACTAAAACGAGAGTTTCAAGCGTTCCGCTAGCACCGTTTCTCTCCTATGGTCGATGATAAAACGGCATATTTTCCAAAAATAGCCGATCATTACTACTTTGAGAGGAATTTTCCCAACAAATATGAGAGGATAAGACATTTTTACCAAACATTCCTGTTGAGAAGATCTTGACCTGAACGAATGCCAACTAACTCAACGACAGCTGGAATGCTGAGGCCGATATGAAGTGTCAAACTTGGGAAATTCGTAGAAATAACACGAAATTATACATGCATGAAATTTTTCAAAATAGGGCAGATATTGATCAGAACTTTGTGAGTGAGTTGGGAAACACTCAGTTCTCAAGGTTTTGTGCAATTTCCAGCGTTTTTTCAAATTTTGACTCCGTCGCTGAGATTTTTAAAAATTTCAAATTTTTGAAGAAATAAAATTTTTGGATCCAAAATTCAAGTGGTTTCCTATGTCATTCAACTCCAATTTTGACAGGGAATCCGAAAATGTGCTCGGATTTTGAAAAGCCCGATTTTAAAAGGAGTTACAGTACTGCGACGGTTTGTTCGCGATTAATCCGTCGGCGACGGATTAATCTGTCGCAAACCGTTTTTTTTTTCGCAAAAGTTATGGGCTGTATTGTACGTATGATCTCATCGCAACCTGTGCAGAGCATTTGGAGAAGGTACCATCAGAGAAAGCCAATGTCGGAGATGGTTTCAGCGCTTCCGTAGTGGCAACAAAAGCCTTGAAGACGAACTACATGGTCAGAACCCATTGATTGTAGATAATGAAGCTTTGAAGCAAGCTATCGAATCAGATCCCCGTCAATCATTGCGAGAACTTGCTATGAGGTTTGGTTGCACTCATGTAACAACTGAGATCCATTTGCGTTCCATGGGAAAGACAAGCCGATGTGGAAAATGAGTGCCGCATCAACTCATGGCTGATAACCTCGGAGCGCGAGCCTCCATCAGACAAATTTTGATCCGCCGTGCCAGACTCGTGGATTTTTCGAAAAGATCTTAACGTCGGATGAAAAGTGGGTGTTCTTCGATAACGCATGCAGAAAATCACAGTGGCTGGATGAAGGGGAAAAGCCCATTCCGACTCCCAAACCTGATACCCACGGAAAAAACTGATGTGTGTGTTTGCTGGAGCACGAAAGGAGTGGTCTACTTTAAAGCGCGGAATCCTGGCCAGACAGTTACAGCAGACCTGTACGCACAACAGCTAGATCGCGTGGACCAGGACCTTCGCTATCAAGGCGTGAAAACTTCCAACATAAAATTCCTCCATGATAACGCTCGACCGCATGTTGCAAAGACTGTCGAGCGAAAAAAAATGGAGGAATTGGGCTGGGAACTCCTCCCACATCCGCCATATAGCACAGACTTGGCACCATCAGGTTCCTATTTATTTCGGTCAATGCAGCACTCCTTGGCGGATGAAAAATTCAAAGACTGCAAAGAAGTGAAAATTTGGTTGGCCAGATATTTCGACACATAGCGTCGCGATTTCTATGAGAATGGCATCCGTTCTTTACGTGAAAAATGGCAGAGAGTTATTGATACTAATGGTTAATACCTCTTGGATTGAGCTGTTGTATTGCTGTTTTTGCAAAAAATTCAATCTCACCCAAAAACACGCATTTCCAACTCAACACCCTACTATTTTATTTATTTATTTATTCACTTGTTTATTTGTTTATTTGTGTACGGTAGAAGATGTACCCTGAATAGCGCGAAAGAATATATATTCGCGAAAATTTATATCATCCGAGTGATAATTACATATAAATTCTCGCGAATGCTGTAAGTAGTAATAACTGAGAGCTGTGTTTACAAGATGAGGCAACAGGAAACCACGTTGTGGCACCATTTCTGCACTTTACCCACGGAGTAATCTAAGCTATTTATAAAGTACCTCGCGTGAGCGGAGACAATGAAAACGGAACTAATCCCCTTCCGTTGTGGCTTGGATTCTCTGAAAAAAATTTACTTATCCGGGAAGCAAAGTAGGGTAATGGTTACTATGCTCGGAGGGCTTAATTTAGAAGTGCTGTAGCGGTTAGCAGCGAAACGCTTATGTATATCATCATTCTGGGGACATTCCTTGGAAATAAGATACCTCTTTCTTAATAAGGCCACGTTCCAATAAAATTCCTCATGAGGAAATTTGGGGTTCACAGATGTGAGCGGAATTCCTTGCTACGTTTCTATGGAATAGGATTTCTCTCAAGCCTAAGGGGCTATGTCCTCAATGTTGTGGAAACAGTCGTACCCTTTTTGTTCCAACCGTCCATAATACCCAAGTTCCTTGGCAAGTGCATATGTGTGACATGTGAATGACCAGTACTTAATTGCTGCTGTGACCTATGGCAAAGGACTACCCCAGATGGAAGTGCTAAATCACATGCCGGACAATAGGGGATGCCAAATCGGGACGGGGGGGGGGTTCTTTTTTTTTGAGGCACTACTCTACGTTTAAGGACTCAAAAACTTCGGAAGAAAACTTTGGATGAAACCTTGTATGAGGTGGAGGCTGTTTGAGGTGCTGAAAATGAACTTCGCATCCTTGTGCTACCGTACTCTCATTTTTGTGGGGTTACGGTAGGTACACTGTAGATACGGTATGTCTATGAATCTTCTGAAACTGTATGAAGGGGTTACTTCAAGGGCCAAACACGAACATTTATTTATTTATTTATTTACTTATTTACTTATTTATTGTTTATTGTTTATTTATCCCATGTACTCGAGGTGCGTGTATAACTAGGGACATCAGTTACTAGTACTTTCACGAATTTTGTGTATTGGAGGCGTTACAAGCTTGCAGGGTAGATGCCGCCATGTTGGAGTTCATGGCAGAGCGCCGATGCTGCACAAAAACACGTGGGAGTTATGGGTTGGAAGCGACAACATTCAAGGAGTCTGCGCTAATGGAAATGGATGATGCTTCAGCTGGAGCTAAAATGGGCCTCAGCATTTTCAGCGCAAGCTTTTGAACTATGAATACCGATGCAGCTCTTTTCTGAGAAAAGGATTTAAAAAGCCGTAAACATGGCGGGTCATAACAATCAGGCGGACAAAACAATCCAGAAAAAGCATAGCACAAGGTCACTGCAAATTACCCGACATGCTGGAAATAACAGTTAATGAGCTAGGAAAGGAGAGAAGATCTATGGTTTCTTTAAAAAACGCAGCGTATGGACGCAGGGAAGGAGCACTGTGAGTTACGAGACTCGTTCGGAAGTAAGGACTTTAAGCCCACGTGACTCCACGTCATTTATCATGGAGCTAAGCAGTCACACGGAAGCATTCATAACCCTTGATTGTTTTCCGCTCCATGTCTACTAGTTGAATCACAACAGACAATTACAAACATTGTTATTCTAGGGATTCTGCTATGGGTTCCAGGCTGTAAGGCTTTATGGCATCACTGAAAAATTCTGGCATAATCTTCCAGCTTTAAAGGCAGTGTCTCACCTCATGTTCAACTTCGGGTTATCAACAGAATCTGGGCCTACTCAATGCGCTAAGTTCAGCTACACATATGATTTCTAACAAAACTGTCATAAAACTCGTTTTCGAAGGACCAATTCATCCTGGCGCGTTCGAGTTCCTCGGCAAGGAAGCTGCATGTCTTGCCATACACATCCGTTGATCTCATTGATCGCAAAGGTGTTCTCAATGCCAAAGGACGGGGGGCGCCTCGTACAGGGGCCGAGAATTTGCGCCAGTTCTCGGCCGGTGTGTCTGAGGTGAGACACTGCCTTTAAAAAATCTCAAAGATAAAAAACCACATTTTCTCTTGGTAATTTTTCGAATGGTAATAGAACCCTCTTTGAGAAGAACATAGGATCTGGGCACAGTTCTGGCAGCTGAATCCTAGAGAGTCAATTTTCTCGCTGAATTACATGATGGAAATAATGTAAAGAAATCACCAGTATCTAAGGTTGTTCTTCCAGTTGATATGTTAACCATCATTATGAGGTCACTTCTTTTCTTTCTTTCTAACAGGCTCATGAGTCCTAGCTGTTTGTTTCTGTCTTCCCAGTTTGGAAACAGAGAGCATCCTATGCTACAACACCTCATAACTAGTTTACAGGTGAAATTGTTTTGCACACTTCCCAAGAGGTCGATATTCTTCCGCTTGTATGGGCTAAAAACTGTTGTACCGCGTTCCGTTATAGGCCGAACATAGGTTTTATAAGCTTTAATAAGCACTCTCGGATCCCATGTTTTGAGCGCTTTGGAAAGATTGTATATCCTAAACGTTGCTTTTTACCAACATTTCATAGTGACTATCGAAACCCAATTCATCTGTTAAAATGCAGCCTAAGTGATGCACTTCTTCAACAGATTTTGAAAGAGTACCATGAAGGTAGTAGGTGGAGTTATGTTCCCCCTTTCCAATTGTAAGCGTAACCGTTTTCTCACTAGATATCGGCAGTTCCCATTTATCCGTTCTCATTTCTCATTCCTCCGTACAGGACACTGTAGCTTAGAGGTTTAATTGGTCATTTTCTGATTTGATATATATTATACTATATATATATTAAAGAAGAGCAGGGGTGTGACCGTGCTTTTCATGAATTAGCAGTGCAACTGAGGATGAAGGCTGATGTGGTTCTCAGCCATGAAAGAGAACCACTCAACAGTCGTAGACCTCATTGCTCCGCTGCAGGGAGGAGCTGAAAAACATCGAGTTACTCAAAACTAGGTTCACGTACACTGAACCAGGTATAGGTGCAAGTATCATAAGAAACTTGCTCCTTGAACAGTGGTGAGAAAAAACAAGTGTGTGAGTAGCCGCCAACGTCAGAAGATAGGAAAGACAGAAAAAAGACTTCGGGGGAATGCTTGACAAAGGTCAAGAAAGCTTTCAAAAAGCGCTGGGATTCCGAGAAGCACTGTGGTGAGGATTAAGGGAGAAGGCCTAGAACTAAAGCCCTTCAAAACGCGGAAAGATCAGGAATTGGTATAAGCAGAGAAGAAAAACCTGTTTGCGAGATCAAAGTTGCTGCAAGGGTCGTCAATGCTGGACTGTTCTCTTTTTGCTTGGAAAGAACATTCCATTATCGTTGAACATTAGTTCAATGATTGCAGCGGTTCATTACCAGATAGCTACGCCATCAAGCGTCCCATTCTAATCCCTTTTTTTCGCTGGTGTCTGTGAAAAAATCTTATGCACCCTTTCATGGAATTCTTTCCGCTCTCCTCGCAGCAAGAGTGAGTGTTGAGTAAGAAGAAAGCTGAAGAATCCTCGATAATAATGGACTTTCAGGTGCACTGTTCATTTTCGGATTCGTATTTTGAATTTCACATTGAAACTGTTACCGTTGTGAACAGAAAATAATTTGCAAGAAATATTCATGTCTTAGGCACTATACGACTAAATAGTTAGTTAATACCACTTAGGGGCTCCTATTGATTTCTTTTTCTTTTTAGCAACTCTAGTTTTTGCTAATTGTTCTGGTAGGATGCAGCGCTCACTGCCCTGCTCCAATCCACAACACCTCAATCAATTAGCTGCGTACTTTCCGCTGAGTACGCAATGTTGTTTCTGCTACATTGGCCTAAATCATAGTTTGCATGATTCTTTATGACTTTTTATTGATTTACTTACAATACTCCTGAAATTTATCCTTTTCCTATTAATTTCTTTTGTTGGTCAGTCCTCTCATCTACTGATAAGCCTCAAAAGGACCGGCAAAGCTTCCTATAGAAAGAGGCGAGGTGAACCATTCGTACGAATCTCTTTTCCATCTACAAACTTTTTCATCTTATTAGCACAATTGCTTTTGACTGCATGTGAAACGAAAATATATACGTACATAGTGTGCTACAGTGTACAAAATCGAAGTGCTTTCAGGAACACATGCGTTATTCAACACATCGGGCCCTAGATCAGATAACAGAGATTGGTTACTGCATGAGTAGTAAAAACAGAACAATTGCATTGACGAAAGGAATAAGTTCGTTTGGTAATTTTGCGGTCCACTGGTGTGCCTCCTTCGAGCAAGTCATCCTTGCATAGTCATACTCCCTGGCGACGAAAATGTCACTTGTACGCTCGATACTTTTCTCTGAAAAACATAAAAATAACTCTAAAGTCTAAACTTGGAATGAATACTCCCTTCACAATTTTAGAAGGGATTTTTCAAAAAAAATCACATGATATTTTGGCGTTCAAATATCAACTGGAGCCTCACAAGAACAATTACAGCGGAAGAGGGATTATGAATGGCCCATTCGTTTGTCCCACCCTCTTTATTTTCCTACAATTTATTTATTTAATTATTTATCTATCTATCTATTTATTTATTTATCATTCAGATAACTGTGTATTATAAGCGGGAAACACCTTCCAATTTCCTAGACTAGCCTCCGTTTGCTGGAAGTTTAGAAAATTATTCTTTTCTTCACGTCTAGCAAGAGTTCGAAAGTAACCTAAAATTCAGCTCGTTTTCAGTGATGGAGCCACGTATTTTACTCTCATTAATGTGCATGGAACACTGCTTGTTGCTGATCCCCCCTCGTAAGGACCCCGTCGTGTTGGAAGAGGCGAAAAAATACTTCTTACTTCTACTAGAGAAGGGTGATCTGCGGGTTCCACAGGTGCAATTCTCACCGACTGGAATTCTCATACACACAATCAATCCCTAACATCCTCTACATACACGCATACACTCGCACATACACAGATACATACAGACATACCATGTATGTTTGCATTTTTGGCAAGTTAGACCTAACTAAGACGCGCATTGCGACTTTGAACGTCGACACGTTGAAAGGCCGCTCTTACGAAGTGGCAGCAGCATTCGAGTGATGTCGAATTGACCTGTGTGCTGTGCAGGAAACAAGATGGTCTGGTAACAAGTCAACGGATATAGGTTGCGCCTTTAAGATAGTCTACAACGGCAGTCCAAGGACCAGAAGCGCTGCAGGCATAATTGTTTCTCAACGCTCTCGGAACTTAGTAGCCGGGGTGCAGCGTTTCGAAGACCGTCTCATGAAGGTTGTCGTCACCACTACTGAACAGCGTTTTCACTTCTCGGCGTAGGCCACACTAACAGGCTCCTCATATTAATAACAGGTTATAATTTCGAACAGTTTAAAGGGCCATCTTAACACGCCTTCGATCGAAATCGAAGCGAATGGCCAACGTGGCCTGATTCAGAGTGAAAACTTCTTTAGTTGGAGCAGCGGTTCACTAGCAAATCTTCTCCTCAATTCCAACCCTTTCCTAGAGGACAATTTCAAAAGGAACTGTTCCACCTCCAGATCTTTCCCGAGTTTCTGGGATTTCCACATGGAAACAATCTCTAGGAGCTTACGATCATAATGGCTCGAGCGATTCTGTGCACATTTGCCGAGAAACTCATTTTCGAGCCTCAATTCTCAGGAGCTTGTGGGCGGAGCCGGAGCGGGGTCAAGGCGAGTGGACCAAGTTTCCCAATAATGCACCACTGAGGGCGCACCTTCTGATGAAATTAGTCTTTTTTGTGAGAATTCCCAATCATACACCTTCTAATGGAATAGAACGTGCACTATATGTCTGATCAGCAAGAAAGTGCATGGTGCGGAAACAGCGTGAGTACCATGTTCTTTTGGCTCCGCCCACAAACTCCATAAATATTGGGGCTTGAATACGAGTTTTCTGCAATTTCGCACGAAATCACACATACAACTGTGATCAGGAGCTCCTTCAGATTCTATTCATGTGGAAATCTCGGTAAAGATATGGTGGTGGGACTGTCCTTCTCTGAGCGCATTCTTTCGACGAAAGCATCCCGATATGCAGTTCAAGCACTCAAGAAAACTTGGGCATGTATATGGGGATCAATAACTTGACCTGAGCCTTACAAATCACAACTATTTCAACGCTTTTATTACTGTTTCAATATCGTAATTATTGGACTTAGTATCGCTAAAAATTGAAAAAAAAAACAGCAAAAACTCCAAAGCTGTGTTTCAGGGAAATTTTCACTGCTGAATCTGACACCATACACGCCAGATTAAAATTGTGGTCCGTTCCTTCATATTCATAGAAGGCTTGTGACTACGAGACACAGTGTATTGTATATTTTACACATTTATCAGATAAAATTTCCATAAATCACACAACAGTACATCCATCAAAACATTACGTCAACCTGGCACATGGTGAAGACTGTAGACGATGCAGTGTGGTGTGCTTGAGAATTGTATTATATTTGGCACATATATACAGAGACGCTGATGAATCACATACAGACGTGGACAAGTGACACATTTCTAGTGACGCTGTAGACTGACTATAAACAACACTACGCTTATAGCTACGTAGATACGGAAATGATACGATTTTCTAGGAACCCGTTTTGAATGAGCTGAGAATGGCTAGGCGTCTAGGGCGAATGAGCGATTGCTGCGTTCAATATCACTTTTCTGTACTGTTTGATTCCGGATGTTTTCCTCTTACAACAGTTTTCTTCTTAGTGCTTGTTGGTCCCACCACAACTGTTGAAGCATCTATGCGAGTAGTAGCTGGCAGAACTTCTCCGTGTCGGAAGATCTTTGTGAGGATAGCGTGTTTGATTTCACGATGAGCCATCGCGAAGATGAACGCGTGGGAAAGCCCAGACAGCGTGGCACAGGTGCCGACGAAGAACGAGACCTCGGCCAGCAGCTGAAAACAAGTAGTTAAAAGAACGAAAGAATATATGCGGTATGTTTGCACGAGAACTATTCCCTGGCTGCGCTATTCCTCTTGTCGTCAGCGCTTTCTGTAGGCTACGTTCTAAGTGACATTCTGCGTTTAATGAATCACCCACAATATTTGCCAGTCCGTACCACTATTTTTACAACTTTCATTCCAATCCAATGTATTTCTGTCTCTGAGCCTCATTTCTCTCTTTTAACATTCCAAATACAATACAAGATCATGACGAGCAAGCAATAAAATAGCGACACACCGTAAGGAAAGACGATGATGAATGATTTCAAATCCAGCGGTGTGGTTAACCTATACACATCAACCTTATTGAGTCTGCAGAGCACTAGCGACAAGAAGGCTGTGGATCTTACCCCTCTGATGGTTAGCAGTTACAGAGTGAGTGAGTAACCTAAGAGGCGACGCACTTATAGGTCCGTCGCCTCTTAGGTTTGGTCAAAGGAATCAAGCGACTAGTCGTAACACTTCTCTTAACTCATCTCTTGTATTTACCTCTGGCTCATGCCTGTAGGACCTCTGAACGTTCTGGTCCGAATAGGGACATCTTTTGTACGACGTTTCACACTCTATTTATGATACTCCTGCATTCTCTCCCCCCCCCCC
>JARK01001383.1:1041222-1078596 GCA_000688135.1 Ancylostoma ceylanicum
ATCGGAAAATTAAAGGCAATTCACCCATCCAAGCAAAAACAAACTCACCATCCGGCTTTGATCCAGCGATCAGAATAATCAAATATGGAAACTGAAGAACAGCGTAGACAAAGTCGATGAACGCCAATGACACCAACAGAATAAGGCTGTCGTTCCGTCGAAGTCGTGACGATGTGATCCACACGTACAGCACAACGAAATTGGCGAGAATTTGCAGAATACAGATGATCAACAGGAATATGTCCACGTAGAGGCAGATCGTGTTGGTGATCATGTCGCTGTCGCCTGGCATAGTCACTACTGACGACATTGTTACGAGGTACGGATACAAATTTGTGACGCCGCCTATAGCTCGACTATAAAACTATGAGCTCCTCGATGGGCGGAGCTTGGCACAAGAAAGAGCACTGAGGAGCTAAATCGCATAGGAGCAGATGTTTAGAAGTCAGATGAGAGGTTGAGAAGAGAGTGTAGGATTTGAGGAGGGAGACGATCATCACTGAATCCATGATTAAGCAGAAACTCACAAGGAAACATCCCATATCATGTGATTTCTTGGCTATGAGAGAAAGTATTCCAGGCAAGACCTAGGAAGTTTTCCTGTAGGATTCCTTCCCCACGCTTCGGCTCCCGGGGTGTTTTCCTTCCCCACCGACTTGACGTAGCGTTTGATCCCACAAAATCCCACCTACAGCTTCAGAAATTGTAATTCAGTCCCGCTCCAACTATTTACCTCATCACTCCTTCAATTCGCTTCGTAGCCGACGTAACATGCATGCTATGTGGATGTTCAGAATTGTACAAACAGGTACATCTTTCAGAGGCTACAACTGGCCCTGCCCTTGAGAGAACCTCTGATGTCTTGGAAAGGCTATTCTCAGCGCTAGATACTACCCCCATTACATAGCTCAATAGAGCGTCGATGGACATGCGTTTTTGGTGACTCAGGAAATACGCGACGCAATCGCGCCGCTCGTGCTGAAATCGAGCCATGGGGTCTTCTTGATAGTTAGCTAGTTGTCTTAGAATTTGACATCGAATAGTACGAAAAACCAGCAGGAACCCCTTATTTGCTGTTGCGGCGGTGATTCCGTCGCAAGCGGCACGGTCGCGTTGCGTGCTCCCCGCGAGAGACGCACTTCCTTCGACGCTAATGCGTGTGTTTAGAATGCTTGCAGGATAGCCTTGATCGTTTCATTTGTTGTTTCCTTGCCTTCAACTCGAATATTCTCTACCCCAAGACATGAGAACGTTAGCCTTTGTGATAACCTCTGACTTAACTGGCAGTTTACATTTTAGTCCGATGAGACAGTGCTTGAGTGCTTCTCCGAGTATTCGTCAGAATTATCAAAGCGTTTCGGCAACGTTGTGAATGTTTACGCTGTAATTTTATCAAAATTATTATCATTTTAGAAAATTAGCATCTTCCGATGGTACAGCGAGGCTGCTGCATCTATCGTTGTGTCTTTTACACGAGACCTAATAATAGGTCAAAGATTGTACAGGTTTATAAGATTGTCTGTTACCGACAGTCATGACCTCCATCTGATAATACCTCGCAAAAGTATTTCTCGTTCTTCTACATGCAACCAGAAGGAACGACGCAAATTGGACCTATCGATTGAGGTGAGTTTACAATCCATTCAGCCGGTGATTGGTACTGGTGGAAGGATCATGGACTGAGACATGGTAACTTCAGTGTGTGAGTGCACCAATACCGATTCTTTTCTAAATAGCTTATAAATGTACATGATTGTGCATGTTCGTGTATATGTAGATTTCTGTACATGTAGCAGAAGTAGTATGTGTGTATGTGGAAGTGCAGTGTACGTATATGAACCTGCACACCTGATATGTTGTACATGTAGATGCATATTGTCAACATTAAGAGTACATGCATTGTAAGTTTCTTTTTCTTCATTGATGAGTGCAGGAGGAGAAATATAATATAGTTATTTTTTGTATAAGGATAATACACGAAAAGAAAACTAACAACGGATCCAAAATAGCAACATAAAATTATTGGGTCGTCAAAAATGAAATGTCTGGTTTTATGAGGGGTCAGTTTGACAGTCGCTATTCTCGAAGCTTCACTAGCATTCACCATCGCTTCTCATCCGGCAAATTTTAACCATTTTCCACAAATCCAAGCTCCTTGAGCAGCAGGAGCAGTGGGGAAACCCACCTTCATCTCACTGTACTGGCCAAAGCTTGCTCTACATGACCACAATTCTTTTCATGGATTAGCTCACTTCTTGCTGGGAAAAATAACCAATTTTTAACACGATGTTGGAAACGCTCTTCGTCATTCCACTACCACTTGCTAGACATGCTTCCAAGGTATTGGCGCAACCAAGCCACCGTTAAGATGCAAAGGCGGTGCCGATAGTATAGGAGCCCATTTGGATGCTGCATCTTGCTTGAGAAACAGAACTCAAAATCTTCTCATTCAAAATCAGACACTTCATACTTGACCAACTAATTTGAGTAGGTATTCACCCTTACTTCTCTTTATGGCAGCGCACTGGGGTGGTCTGGGAAATATTCGTGTTACAATTGCAACTCTATTTTTAACAAAAATTGGATTGATAAGATTAAACAGTTCCTTCGTGATTGTCGCAAATCACGACCTCCAAACAGAAATGACCATTGCTCTTGCTCCTGCTCTTGTTCAAAGATATAGATATAGATTTATTACGACTATTTAAGATAGTCGTGAGATAGGATTACATCACAACACAATACTAGCAAACAAAATTCGCTGGTAGAACACAATGCTTCCAGCTAATGTTAAAAAATACATTTCTAAATATACATAGACATATAACGTCCAATACTTTAGGAGGAAACGGGCAGCGATCCGTTTAAACGATGCAAATTTTTTCAAGCAAGGTGTAGGTGCAGAAATGCAGACCCTGCACTAGCAGTAAATGACTGCTGTCTTATTGTTTTTCTCGGTTTGGGATATGAAATCCTGAAGGGGAGTCCTTTGTCTTGGATGCTGCGTGCTTGCTGCATGCTCATGTTCATGCTGATGCTCATGCTTGTTTTTGCTCTTAACCTTGCTCTTGCTCTTGTTTCTGCTCATGCTTATGCTCTTGCATTTGCTCATACACATACACATACCCATATACAAGTGTACCCAAGAACTTGATAAGTACGTTGATCTCTCACTATTAGAAATACCGTAATATTCCGCCGACAGTCCATTCGAGGAGACAAAAAGATATTCTTAATGTCACTCATGAAATTTATATTAACAATTGCATAACGACATTTGTTTCCTCTATCTTATCCTTGACCTTTCCAGTCTTTGAACCGGTGTAACACTATTAGTTTTTCTTAACGATGCTGTATAGTGTTCGCGAATAGCACTAGGTAGGTGTTCTCTCCCACAGATGCTTTCTAACTTTTCATCGGCTTCACGTATCTCTGGATTGAACTTATACGTGAACGTTCTGGTACACCCACCAGTACCGGTGCGTCTGAGCGAAATTAGGTCTTGCAAGGTCGACGGATCTACTAGACTGGTATACGGAGCCTAATTCCACCTGCAGTGTTTGACGGCCACTGCTCTTCCTTGCCATGGCACCATCCCTACCCCAAGAGCGCCAAGTCAATTTTGTCATCTAACATAGGAATGTGTTAGTTATAAGATTGGAATGTTGGAATATGTTCTAGGCCAATCAAAGATGTTAATCACTGGAAGCTAGCCAATAAAACATTGAACCACATTATTCACGACACGAAGAAAGGTCGTACGTACAAAGATCTACGTTAGGCATATCACTTTAGCAATTAAGGCTTGATTGAATTATCTTTTTCATTAGCATGCAAAAATGTGCTATTAACTTCATGCACTTAAGATATGAATGAATGTCCACCATAATGTCCTAGAATTCTCCTTGAGTTTTTGCTCAGTCTCGGATTCTTCTTTGAAAGAAACATTCGCGGGGTTGACCTTCGAGAGAAGTTGGAGTTCGCCAGAATCAATAGATAAGAGTGAATTGTGACGTTATTCTACGCACAATGTGCAATGAATTTTCAAATGGTGTGTTCCGAAAAAATTGGGAGATGTTTTTGTTTTTTATTTATCTTTTCTTTCAAAGGCTAGGCATAAAATTGTAGTGAAGTGCAAAGAGATGATGAATTTCAAAAATAAACTCCAAATGCAAGGGACACCGAAAAGTGAGAGACGGATAGCGATAGGTGATATACGAAAACTACACAATAGTGATGAAACGTTCTTCGTCTAAAGTCCCGCATGCAGAAATCACTAGGGAAGACTAGGAAAACTATAAGTGCGCGAGGTCATCCTGTAACTCATGCGAGCTACATTTTCACATTGTAATTAAGTCAACTCATTCAAAAATTTGATTAGCCTTGCTCTATCCTGAAAGAAAATACTATTGTTTACGACTGTGCTGGAGTCGTTCAAAGAGATCCAATAAGTTCATGATTGTTTATGTGTTCTTGTAGAATAGAAGAATGTAATAAGGCAGAAATAGCTCCTGGGCTGTTAATCTCCAGGCATGGCATGAGTACGACAGAACAACGTGCAAATCATTTTAGACATACATGTTCACCGACTAGTATTAAAACAGCGTACATAATGTCCCTAACACAAAGCTTCTCGAGGGAAGAAGTTAGAAATTGGCATGGTACAATCGACGATGGAACACGGAATTCATTGAGTGGTACCCATGGGAATAAGAAGCGCACGCTTGGCAGATCTCCAACCAGGTGAAGTGACTCTCTTTCAATTTGATATAACATCGTTGATGACAGAATGAGGTGCCTCGTCCACTGGTCCACAAGAACTCAAACCAGAAACGATTGGAAAGGGTGCTACGATCAGCAACAAGACAACCGCCGAATTTGAAGCACGTATCAATCAAGTAAACAAAAAGTGAGTATAGTGCAATTACTTAAAGCCTTCGCAAAGAGTTATAGCCTTCGCATAGTTCCAGCCAATGTCAAGGAAATCCTGGAAGTTTCACATGGCTCTGATTCAGAATTGTGCGGAGGCAGGGATGCCGCTAGAATCGAACCAGAAGACCGAACTAGATTTCTTGGATAATATAGAATTACCAAGAACTGATGGTTGAATAAGCGTTGATGACGTCGTGCTCATAGCAAGCAGACTGTAGACACTACAAAGTCGCGCTACCACACGTGTGATTTCACAGGAAATGACAATCTCAAGATGTTCTAAATATTGTGGAGAGGCAGAATAAACGGGTGCCGACAACAAAACCAAACTGAAAAGAGTGAAGTACTATGCACAGCACCTGTCTAGGGTAACGTCGTTGTCTGGCATAACAGCACGCTGTTACGATAGGCTAGGCGCTAGGTACTTGTTAGGCTACGACTATCATGATGAAGGAAAGTGGGATAGATAGCTTACATGGCTGCGTGTCGCTATCACATTGTGTACTAACAAAGGCTTTCGGCTAAGTAAACTTCCTCACTTTCCGGTTCCAAGGCTTTGAATAGGCAAATTCTATGACATTCCTGTTGCTTAGAAGAAGCATCCCATCTCCGAATCGTTCTTAAAGGCAGCACCCACGGAAACTTTCGCCTCTCAAATTTTCACTTTATCAGAAACTTTAGTACATTCCGAACAGTTCAGCCACAACAAGAGCTGCGGAAATGACCTGCGTTCAGCACAGTTACCAGTACTTCTGCGTGACGGCGATCACTTTGGACGAGTTTGCCGCCCGTTAAACAGAGTGCGTTTCGTGAAAAGACGTGGAATCAGCTGTTTCCCTGCAATCCCAGATCCCAAATTCACTGTTTTTTTCTTTCACTACGAGCTATTCTCGTGATTTTCCAAATAATTTTTGTTGTTTTCATGCACTACAAACGTTTTCAATGCGCAGTCAACAGTGTTCATACCTGCCTGGTTAATTTTAGGGCTAGTTTCGTTAAAATTTAAATTTTAGGCCATTTCTCCTCTAATATAGCATTCCATGAAGTTTTCATTTTCAAATGTTGGTTTTGTTGATCACCTCACGTTTTCCAATGGGTATTTCTTCTGTTGAATTCCAAAAAAGGCTGTATGTATGACTAAATTCTTGAATGCGCGAAAAACCATCGGATAAAAGCGACGGCATTATCGATCATTTGACACCGGCAATGATCCCGTGGCCTGAGCAACTCGACCACATCTGTTGCCCATAACCTAAATATGAGCTCCTAATAGGGATATTTTTGGCGTTCCTGGAAAGTTTCAGCTTTATGGGAACGTTTAGTGGCCCCGTTAAATCAAGTATATGCTAAAGCCCTTGAGACGAAAATTTACGTGGGTGCTGCCTTTAAGGTGATTCTAATGAGGAAAATTCTCCAGATGCTGTTGATCAAAGTGGTATATGCTCTGATGGCACACATCAAGTGTAGAAAATAAATGAATAAATAAATATGTGGCTCCATGCAAAAACGCCCAACAACCAAGTTTCCCGGTCCCAGTTCAACATGTGGGCGGAGTTGGGAGAGAGGAGGCTTAGATGTTAGAAAGTGCTTTCTGAATAATGCCCTTTCAGTAGTGCATCTTTTCAGTAAATTTATGCTCCTTGTATGAGTTGCAAGAGCTCTTTATTGTCTACACCGTGACAGGATAAGAGGTTTGCTCTAAGCAAGATCAGCAGAGAGGTGCATGGCGCGGAAACTATGAGATCCTCCCCGGCCCCGCCCACAGGCTCCCCAAAACTAGAGGCTCAAAAGCGGGCTTTCAGCAGTTTAGGAAACACGTATACTATTGTGACCAGTAGCTACTGCAGATTCTTCCCATGTGGAAATCCGAAAATTATCCTGAGATGGGACAGCGTCCTTAGGATTTTCAGGCGTTACGAAATCTGGAACTCGATTGAGGCATAAAAATGAAGCTTCGGACGAAGGAAGAGATAGACGCTGAATGTAGGCAAGGCACATCCGAGAATGGTTTGAGAGAACGAGACAAAATCAAGAATCATCAATTGACACGAAAAAAAGAATGTGAGCGTGTTGAACTGTCAAAATCGTCGACAGATGCTCAAAAATGCAAGTTCAACATCATGTGGTATAGACTGGAAAGAAGACGTCCAATTAATTAAAGCAACAGAAAAAGGTGGTGTTGACAATTTTTGAGAGTCAGTAGGCTACGCAACGTGGGTAAGTCGAATTCAAAAACAATTACTTCAGAAGTTCAAGGGTGTCGGAGCACAGAACTGTGTGAACATTTCACAGCAGACCAGTAAGAAGAGCGCTCACTTGAAAAACGTCTTCCGCTTACGTGTGGCTACAAATATGAGGATTTATAATAAACAGTATGGCATGGGAGACAAAACTTTACCTCTAATACACGGATTAGTCACACCCTGAAGCCATGTTTTGCGGAAATTTTATTTATATGTTGCCTTGGTTTCGCGTGAGGGAGGTGAGTGGAAAAAAGTAATTGGATTAGGGCACCTTAATGTTTCTTTAGTTAGCTTAAATCTGACCCAAATCGATATGCGAAGCCGGAGCGGTAACATAATTTTCTAGAATAATTGGACATTGTTTCGTTGGACCGACAAAAGGTTGTTATAGATCTTTATTAGGTTGACGCGTTTCGGCGAAATCGCCTTCTTCGGAGCCTGAAAGAGAGCAATATCGAGCAAGTTATCTGATCAAACGCATCTTCAACCTCGCACAAATTCTTGTAGCCCTCTCCAGACATAACGCTCCACACGTCTTGCGGTGGACTACAGCTGACTATAATGGAGCATGCAGAACCACAAGTGTTTCTCAAATATTTTTTTCGTGGTGGATTACGGCTACGGTGAACAGCTAGCACACAGGGAGAGATCCGCCGAAACCCTCCACTAGACCTGCACTCCAGAAAGTGGTTTTCGTCAGTTTTTTTTTCACGTCAGTTCTGTGCGTTATTAACGTAGCGGATTAACGCATTAACGCGTAACGACCTTTCTGAGCCTAACTAACGAATAAGTAGGTTAACGAAATTCGAAAATTTCGTTAACCTATTGATTCACAGCTCTAGTGTAAATAGTTCAATATGAGAATAACGGTGAAGAGAAGGATTTTCCAGATTCTCTCAATACCTCGATTCAGGCAAGAACGGAGGTGAGACAGTGATTATCAAGCACACGAAAAATGGGTTGTTGTCACATAGCTCTGAAGACCATTGTGACATGTTTTCAACTTTCACACGAAGAAACCGATGCAAAGAGGCCATGCGAATAAACTTCACGCCCCTAAGAAAATGGTCTTTATTTTATCTTTGATCTCGCTAACGAGCTCCACATCATCATTATCTGAACAGTGTCTCCTGTGAGTTTTTTTTCAAGTGTTTTTTATTCTCTAAGAATCGCATTGATAACGTGACTTTTGCGAAGAGAAAGGATAAGGAAAGCCAAGAAAGGCTTAATGATCATCTTGGCACGTTCGTAGTGTACCTTAGGTGTCCCTTATGTATGCGATAGGGTGTCCAACGAAGATATAAGAACGATAATGCAGACAGCGCCCATCCAGCTCAAACTGCATGCGTGAAGGCAGCGTTGGTACGGCCACGTAAGACGGCCATCACCGCATCCTTCTCGGCAGGCAATGGAAATGATTGTTACGGGAAAGCGCTCTAGAGGTGCACCAAAGAAACGATGGAAAGATTCTTTATCGAAAGAAATGAAGGAGGTTGAAGTTACGAAGAAAGACATCCAAGACAGTGATTTCTGGCGTAGAACAACCAATACAGCGGACCCTCCGAATGTGCGGGATAAACGCTCAGGAGAAGAAGAAGAAGTGTGGTATTCCCTGCCCAATCTCACCCCCCCCCCCCGTCTCCCACTGTTTCAAAAGTCTTCTTATTTAATTTATCACTACCAAGATTAGGAAACCTATTTACTGTAACATTTCCCATTGATAGCCAGACCCTCCGTGTCCTTCCGCCTCCCCCTCTTTCCCCTCCCCCTTCCGCCCATTTCTTCTCTCTTGAAACTATCATAGGATCNCTGCCCAATCTCCCCCCCCCCCCCGTCTCCCACTGTTTCAAAAGTCTTCTTATTTAATTTATCACTACCAAGATTAGGAAACCTATTTACTGTAACATTTCCCATTGATAGCCAGACCCTCCGTGTCCTTCCGCCTCCCCCTCTTTCCCCTCCCCCTTCCGCCCATTTCTTCTCTCTTGAAACTATCATAGGATCAGCAAAATCTGATGGAAATTGAAAAGTTTCATGGACTGAAAAAGATCTCCATCTATGGATACCTACGGATGAGAAATGCCGGACCAAGTTGGCCACACAAACACACATCCACGAAATGGCGGTGGAATGTAGAATAGGACTGTTTCCGGACATTCGCCGAACATTCGAGAGATACAGGTACAAAATTGGGGTGAATTGCAAATATCCTACAAAATTCACTTAAAAGTCGTGGATTTGTACTAAAAATCATAGTACAATAAATCTGCAGAAATTTGTATCATGCAATTCTAGAGATTTCCAATGTGTATTCATAACCCATGAATCAGTGAATGGGAGATAACTTGATTGCAGAATAAGTAGTGACGGTCACAGCTTTGGACAAATGTTCAGACGATGAATTCTCTGTGGACAGGATTCTACGAAGGATATGGTGAAACTAACGTCACCACGTGGGCTCTGCGTTTTTTGTAGCTCCTTGTTTGACAAGACACTATTTTGTAGCACAAGAAAATTTGGAGCCCGAAACGCGCATGACTGCTGAGAAAAACAAAGTTATGGACAAGGTCTAGGAAGGAAGTGATTCGCGGAATCTATTATGCTACAACACTTCTGCTAACTCCACTGCAGTGGAATCCTGGAATCTGGAAAAGTAGAGGAATTGTGTCCGGAAATTAGATCATCAAGGAAAAACTAATAGGAAGGACAGTAATATTTTATCCTTGTCCTGAAAGTGCCACAACGAACCCCTACGGTCGCGCCACATGACTATGATTTAGTACTAATTTTCTCAGGTACGACCAATACAAGCTGGAAATGTATCCATGCACGACTTCAAAGTTGGAATCACGTAACTAGGAATCCTGCACGGAACATTTGGAAATAAATCCCTTGGCAGTAAGAAATTTTTGTCCACCTCGGAAAGGAAAATATGATCATGACCCTTAGGCGTTCCAGGTACGCGTCCAATATGCTTATGCTACAAGGAAAATAGACAGTAATGGTTATCAAGAATTGACTACAGCGTGCCGCCATCCATCGGGTATCAATCAGCCCATAAATTTGGCGTTCCAATGTGAGTTAACCTTACCCGATCGGATAAGGGTATACTGCCTGGCTCTAGGGTTGAGTCTTGAAAAGCGAATAGGCTGCGGTAACGTATGGTGGATTTACTTGTGGGTTTTTCCTGCCACGCGGAACTTGTTTTAACTTATAAAGGCACACGTCCCGCAGAGGTTTATCTCAACCGTTCGCCTCCCCTATGGTGGAGAATACATACTTATATACATCACTCATGAGTCATAAAATCTTGATAGACAGCATAATCACCGATAGATTGAAGCATAACAAAGGTAGAACAACATGATGACTTGCAGACATAGCCCTGCACTTATTTCAACTTCGGCTCCGGCCTACACTTACTTCAACTTCGGCCCCACGTCGACTTGTCGACATGGGCCTGCACTTATTTCAACTTCAGCTCCGGCCTTTGAACCGCAAAACTCCTGTAAGGGTCCATACAGTACAAATGTACAGACGGGTAGCTTAGACAGTGCGTCTGCGACTTTGTCGGCGGCTTGTGGTGTTAGCCGACTCATCAATTAGTTCGGTCCAATTTCTACACTTTCTTTCGTAACATTTAATAACTATATGATGTGACCCCTACAGTTTTGGTTTCTTCTACTGTCACATAGGGGGATCTCTCACCAGACGCATCCTATAGATTGAATACCTATTTTCACTAGAAACAGATGGAAGTAATCGAAGTAGTACTTTTAAAGGCCCTTATAATGGGATACGACAGTTCTGATTGGGTTTCGAATGTTACGAACATGTCATTTCAAAAAGTAAGCTCAGTGACAAATGTACAGGAATTGTCAAAGCTTCACGAAACAATTCAGACTAGAAGAAAACGAGGAAACTATGTGATCGGATACAAGCTCAGACGCTGCAAATTAAGTAGGTCTGAAAGAAGCCGTAAGGTAGCTTTGCTTTTTATTCGCATAATGAGATAGTTTCTTCCACCATTGTACAGTGGGTGTCAATGGCGGTGACCCGTCTGCGGCCTCGAAAAGCACGCGGCGCGACCGCACCGCTCACGCTAGAATCGTCGGCACAGTGGCATATCTGGGTTTTCTTGATGGTTGTTCATCACATTTGATGATAATTAATAAGAAAATTAATTGACTATCAAGAAAACCCCGTAATTTGATGTCCCGAACAGGATTCTCGCTCGAGCGGCGCGGTTGCGCCGCGTTCTTTTCGAGGTCGCAGACGGGTCACCGCCATTGACGCCCACTGTAGGTTGACATCGCAAAATTACTGTCCCTGTTACTATTAATTACCGGGCGAAAACGGTGTATGCAACGATGACTAATCCGCATTTTGCCGCGTAGTCAGGCCGTCGCGGCGGCATCAGACGTAACGCGGACGCGCGCGCGCACTAGCTCGTTAATTACTGTGCGGTTACGGTAGGACCAGAGGGGCCTACACCCTACGATGTTTTTCTATCGACTAATAAGCTGATCGGCGGGCTGTGACCGTGCCGCAGCCGTAATTGCAGACAACGTCACAGACGCACTCTCTGAGCTATCCAACCGTACGTGAATTTTGTTCGTTTTCCTCTAGACGATCTTTGTTAAGCCAGTAACAAATATCGCTACAATGGCAAGAAACAATGTGCGCGTGGTTCTGTACAATAGTTAGCTACAAAAACTTGGAGGAAGAGTTAGTCAGGTTACTGTACGTGATTCACAGCACATCCGGGTACATCTCGTTTCCGAGAAAACTAAACGATATGTAAAGAGATTAATGACTCAATGTAGCTGTAGCAGCGAAGCGAAAAGCCTTAACTCTTAATGAGATGGGAAATGTTTGAGAAAGGCACAACTGTCATATGTGGAAAATTACTTCTGAGTATAGGTGTATAGGCCGATCGGTAAGGTGCACTAATACCGTGAATAGCTGATTAAAGGTAGGTGTTCGGAGGAAACGGTGTTTCAGAAACATGTAAATAATTAATGTGGTTCTGAGAATAATTTTGAAAGCGTCAGTGCAGTGATCTATTTACGCACATACACTCTAAATAGGGACGTCGACGTGATCTATAAGGAACTCCTGGAACGACGTCTTTATTTAGAATGTATGTACGTGGATGCTTCATGGCTGCAGTGAAAGTGGTTGACAATGAGGTGTAGCCCTCATTTCTGGGACAACTAACGCACTCACTGCAAATAATTGACCGTGAGTCTGCTAATGTGTCTAGACGAGTACAGTAAATACGTAAATTAAGGTTGGTGGGATTAATCAAATGTTTCCAGCTTACATTTGTTCTAATTGTTGTGACTAGTCAAGTGGTGAGATCTACATACAGACAGACAGACGTCTGATAATAGCAAGGTATTAGAATAACAAGTAAGTATCAAGTATAACTATCCAAAAAGGACCAGTTTTGAACTCACTGAACCTGGTATAGTTCATGGGATGTTCCGTGAGCTACCTAACAATGTCAGCGATAGATGCCAAGGAGTTTCACTACACTATAACAATGTCAGCGATGGAGGGATGAGTATGTAAGAAAATACCTTATAGCCAAAGTCTTCCATCTCTGGCTACTGTTGACTGCAATCATACAGTAGGCCTATTTGAATGATGCCTTTACTATTTTGATCAAAAGGGCATCTTTACAGAGTCTGCAGATTGCAACTACATTTACGCTCCATTTCCTGCTAGAAAGGAAGTGCGGTCCATGGAAAACAAAGGTGCGCTAAAAGGGGTGCGTTTGCAGATGACCACAGGCTGTACATGACTGTTGATAGCGCGCATACAACAAGCACCCAACTCAGTAGTTCAATGGTCTGAAGAATGAGGATAAACTTTCTCAAAAGGAAAAACAAGAGCACTCCATCTGGGTAACAAGAATGAGGGCCTCAGTTATTATATGTATGAATTATACTCAGACATTCGCTCGGGAGTCCCGCACTACAAAATGATANGAAATGATAAGATTCATCACGAGCTAAAACACAGCACACGTGTCGACACGTATGGCCTAGTGGATAAGAGGGCGGACTAGCATTTGAGATGGTCGGTAAGGTTCAAACCCTATGGTAGAGAAGAGAAGAGAAGGAAGGACGAAGTGGAAAGCCACATAAAATTTGCATCTTTCTTTCTTTGTTCAGCATAGCACAGATTCACTGTTTTAGGTAATTTGTCGCACGCAACACGTTCCCAGGTCGTGTTTGCTCTCGCTAGCATGAGTAACGGCCTAATAGTGAATGCACATGCGCTCAAGCAATCCACACTATTCCCGCGGTGGAATCACACATGCCCGCGGTGGCCAACCGACTCCCCACCACGGGTGAACCGTGGGTCCACCGTGCGCAAAAAGTTCAGAGTAGTATGCCCAGGGCCATGTTTCATTGATAAGAAGAGCTGTAATTCTCGTGTGTATCATTCAAGCTCCCATGCTCCTTCACGAGAGGTTAGATCATTGAAGCTTCTGTTTACACGCTGTACATATCTTACGATCATGCTTTTTTACATGCGGTATGCTTATCGAATTATTGCTACACCAGCGTGATCGTCCAGCTAACGATGGACTACCAGGCTTCTTTTCTTGCTCGCTTCGCTCACGTTGCCTCTACGTGACTTCATCCTCACACCACAAATGAATGCCGTTTGGACAACTTTGCCTGGCTGCCGTCAATGTTTTGACATGACTTAGGCAGCCAGCAGAGTTCCAGACGCGCGGGCGGCGCGGGCGGGTGGGAGGTTGATTTGATAACTATCGATCAGCCGCCTAGGCGGCTGAGAGCCGCTACTTTGAGCGGCGCTCAGCCGCTACTTTTAGCGGGGGAGCGCCGCTCGAGCGGGGCTCAGCCGCTACTTCTAGCGGGGGAGCGCCGCTCGAGCGGGGCTCAGCCGCTAAATGGCGCGTCTGCCATACGCTAACAAGCTAGCTAACAAGTCAGAGCGTTCTGAACATATCAGCTTGCAAGTCAGAACGTGTAGGACAGGCCAAGTTATCAACTTTTGTAAAATTTCAACAAAGCGGCTCCCAGACGCTAGGGGCGGCTCTCAGCCGCTCAAAGCAGCGGCTCTCAGACGCTCAAGCGGCTCTTCCTCCGCCCGCGCCGCCCGCGCGTCTGGAACTCTGCGGGCTGCCTTACACGATCTGCACATGATAACGGCTAGCACGTATATAAGCGAACGAAGAGAGTGGGCATCGTTCAGATGCAAGGAAGAGGAACCGAACACGGAGATGATGAAGTTGCAGTGAACCCACAAACACAGTACCTTAACATCAAGAGCATTCTAGTGCTTGAATGGTGAATTTCTAGGATTAGGATTTGTGAACTCATAACCATGCGATACCACGTCAGCAAACATACTTCTGCGTCGTACTTCTCTTAAAATTTCCTAGTCTATAAGATGAGCAATCACTCTGACCATCTTTGGTTACATTGGTATCAGGGAATCCAGCTTAGGGCACCGCTATACCCTTCCTGTGGCGGCTACAAATACTGAAAAAAATCTCGAAATTTGATAATCCCCAATGCCCATGCAGGGAAAAGGATGATTCGAAGTGGCTCCATCTGAGAGAACTCATTGAACTACTCAAGTTATTACCCAGGGGTCGGATTATGGTGTACTATGGACCCAGCTCAACAAATGTGAATCATAGGAAGGCAACCACGCAAAGTTTTTCCGAAAAACTGATGTCCATCACAATGACACTAAAACATCAGTTTTCAGCATAAGAATTCGTTCTCCTCGATTTCTCTATGTTTTGAAGTTTTGAGCGTGAATGTGTTTCACTGTGTGAGAGTTTAGACAACACATCCAAGTTGACGGCAGGGCAGCCAGGCAAAGTTGTCCAAACGGCTTATCCCCACACCACACCGATGGTTCTACATTTGTCAAAACTCCCTTTTCTCGCAACCTCACGCTTTGTGGCTCCGAAACTGTGCAACAGTACGGTGTCTTCTTTCAACTTTGTACAGGACCATTGAACCTGGCTGGAAGCGCTGCTCCACCTTTTAAGCCGGCGCACCTTTATCGCACCGTTGGACCCGTCTCCAGGTGTTTCCCCGCTTTTGGACGCTGGCGCACTCCTATCATACCGTTGGACCCGTCTCCAGGTGTTTCCCCGCTTTTGGACGATGGCGCACCCTTATCACACCGTTGGAGCCGTCCCCGGGCACCGACATACCTCCTTATGCGGCACTGGTGACATGTTAGGTGACATGCTATGTGGTGCTACTGTGCACCGACGCCACCCTTCGCATTGGTGGGCCCTTTGCGCATCAACCCATCTTCTGCATGATTTCCATATATTGCGCGGTCTGAAAACAACTTACTTCTTCTTAAGTGGCAGTTCATGTATGTGTCTGAGTCTGTACTAGAGTTTTGACCAAATCAAATGAAATTCGAATATTTATTCGAATATTCAAAGTTTCGATGGTTCTGGATCATTCGAAA
The DNA here is from genome assembly GCA_000688135.1 of Ancylostoma ceylanicum. NCBI lineage: Eukaryota > Metazoa > Nematoda > Chromadorea > Rhabditida > Ancylostomatidae > Ancylostoma > Ancylostoma ceylanicum. The sequence goes on from JARK01001383.1 coordinate 1,056,882, forward strand.
ATTCGAATATTCGAAGCTTCGAGGGCCGGAAATTCGAATATTTGAAGTGCTTGTGTTTCGCATCTATGTTGTTATTTTATCTGACAAGGGAAGGATACTTCATCAGTGCGGCCTTTCGTAGAAAGGTACATACTGCCTCATGCAGCTCATAGCGCTGATTCCGAATCTGTTTCCATCTTGGGGCAATCTTGTCTCTGTAGAGAGTTATGCCCTTTTTTCCTACGGGGAAGTGCTCACAGAGGCGGCACAACGGTAGGGTACCATGTGGGATGTGGCGGAAAGGTAAGTCTCTCGCTCTTCATGAGATCGGTCACGGGTTCGACTCCTCAAGTATGTTGACGTTTTGCATTTTCCTTTCACTGATTGCTTTCGTCCGAAAATCCGTTCTATGCAGTTTCACAAGGGTTTTGATACTGTTCGCCCAACCTTATCCAGAAATCTCAAGATCATAGTTTCCCTTCAAACTCAAACTCGGTGGTCGATCGAATGGCGTACTATTTTCACGAAACTCGTACTATTTTCGTATTGCAACATCATTTTTATAGGATTACGGTGGGTATACGGTAAATACAGTATCTCACAACTCCACTATTACTCTACTGGGAAAAATTTCTGAAACTTTGCACATTGGGATTTTTTCATAACAGTGTGGTACGAAATAATGGCGTCACTCGAAATTTATATAGAGTAACTTCACCGAAAGAGCTTGAGAAGATTCTTGATGATGTTAGGGGCCAGAATAATTGTTACAGTAGTGACCAGCGAATCAAATAACCCCACTATGAAGTTTGAGCGAAAATTGTGATTCTGAGATTTTCGGTGTTGAGCTAGGCCAATACATAGTCCACATATATAATTAGATGTTCTGAAGTTTTGCAACCCTTTGAACGATTAGGGGATGAGCATTTTATGTTATTCTACCGTTGGTGGCCATAAAAAACTAAAATTTAATCGTTAAATTGAAATGTTTTTAAATTTCCATAATTTCTAAAAATTAGCGTGGAAAACACTATCAAATTGCACAGAATAGATGGTCGAAGCGGAAAAATATCAGTGGAACAAAAATACAAAATGCCTGTATATGGTAGGATTTGAACCTGTGAGTGCTTGTCTGAAGAAAGAGAGACTTACCTTTGCGCTATGCGCAGTGCTCGTACCACATGCTCAGCGTTTTCACATGAACACCAAATATGAGCATAACTCATCACAGAGAGTAGTTTGGCCATTTTTGGAAACGGATTTGAGATCACCGTCTCAAGCCGCATCAGGCAATATACACCTTGTCATGGATGGCCACACTGACCAAGTATCCTTTCCTTGTGAGTTCCATGTTATCGCTGAAGAAGCGTTTCAATTGAAATACCAGTCTAATTTATCATTCTAATCAAATTTTTCTCCAAGAATCCGTGAGTATTTTTGTCCCCATACGGAAGCCGCCCTTGAACACACTTCTGCTGATCATACGATGTACGCTACTTAGAGGATCCCCAGACTTCGCCAGCAATCGTGGCGATCGCCACGACAGCCGGCTGTCGTCGTGATCGCCACGACCGCCGGCGGTCGCCACATGGATAAAGTGAAAGAGGAGACTCCAGAAGAAAGCAAGATGATAATCAAAAGGGCGTGGCAATCGATAGGCATCGTTTCCACTATCGCAATCACCAACATCGCCATTTCATTTTGGGCACTTTTGGGCACTTTTGAGAAGTGCCGGCGATGAGCTCCGTTTAGCAGCGATCCATTGCGGATAACGTGGCAATCGATACTTATCATTTCCGCGATCCTTATCTCTTATATCGCCGGTTCATTTTGATTCATTTTAAACTGGCTAAGTCTGGGGAGACCCTCACCGGCAAAACAGAAGTGAGTGGACACTTCAAAATCCAAGTGCTTTAGCTGAATTTCTGATTCAAAAACTTCTAGCGACACCAACTGAACCGCAAACTACATATAATAACAGCTTTCGCATTGCATTCTTTCTGATATTTAGTCAATTTACAAATCTTTGTCGAAGTTTTTTTTTTCAAATATTTATCCGTTAGTTATGGAATTTACGTTTGGCCGAAATTTTAAGACCCTCTCATTTTCCCTCCTGTATAGGTCTTGGGATATGAATGGAATATACTATATTAGCATGTGGCTGAGACCGTGTAAATAGAAAGAACAATCAGAAGTGATGTAACAAGCAGTTTATTTTGTGTCGCTGACGCTTCGATGAAGAAGCTCATTCGTGATTATGGTAGCTGAACCGCAGTAACCAAGATGAGAAGTAATAATTTTTACGGCGTCAGTATCTCTACGCCCTCTACAATGGCTCGTTTTGTTATACTGCAACACAGCGGTGCTGAAGAAAAAGTTTCTCAATCGGAGCGATCTTCCATCCACCTTGTGATCCACTGAGCCACAGTTTCAAGCCTAATAACAGATTCGCCTTCTTAAACTAGCAAGAATTTCAATTACCTGCAGTTCAAGAATCCATGCATTATCGACTGCACATACGTACTGCAGCACAAGTTCCCAATAATGAGAAATTTGTGAGGGATATTCAGAAACCGCAGATGAAACTTGCCATCCGAACAGTTTCTCGCGAAACGGATTGTTATTCGAATAAATATTCGAACACTCGAATATTCGAAAGTTCGAATATCCAAAAATTCAGTGGTTCGCAAAAATTCGAAAATTCGAATGTTCGAAAATTCGATTTTTCCAAAAATTCTGAAGTTCGAATACTCGAAAATTCGATTATTTCAGAAATTCGAAAATTCGAATATTCGAAAATTCGAAAAATATTTTCGAATGTAAAACTCTAGTCTGCACACGAGAACCACCCATCAAAAACGGAAAATACCCACACAATGGTTTTCAACGCGTCGAGTTATGTGCGAGAAGTTTCGAATTTTAATTTTTCCTTTGGTTGCAGGTGTATCGGCCCACTTCAGTCATGTTCAGACAAGTCAATTTCTTTCAGCAACAGAAAGTTTTTTTACACTACAGTTTGAATAAATGAGATAGGCCTATGATTATAAGACTGTATAAAAGGGTAGAAATGGGTAAGTTGTCTTTATAACGAAGAGCAAAAGCTAACCAGGGAAGGATATTAGGGGGTCCAGTAATTCGCAATGAGATGTACGTCATAAGATGCAGTTTTTGATGCTGATTGCGAATCTGGTTTCCTTATCTGCTGCGGTGCCCTCTGTGAAGAGTTACAGCGGTTCTACTGCTCAGCTCTGCAGCGCGACACTTTTCAAAGATGTCTGCAGCGTCTGGTTCAGTTGAGTTGTGGCACAATGGTAAGGGTCACGTTCCATAGCTACATGTCCAACCACGTAAAATTACTGAATAAAATGAAAAGACTCGGTATAAGTGGACAGCTTCTGTCTTGGCTTAAGGACTACCTCTCTGAAAGTCATATCTTACTTCTTATTAACTGACAGTTTATGTGTGTGAGTCTGTACACAAGAACCAGCCATCAAAAACGGAAAATACCTACACAATCGTGTTGAGCGCATCGAGTTATGTACAAAAAGGCTGCAAATGTTATTTTTTATCTCAATTTACAGGTGTTTTGGGCCACTGTTGTCATGTTCAGACATGTTTAGTTCTCTTTGTGGCCGACCGTTGTGTTTACCACGGTTAGATTGAGTGATACTGGCCTGTGATTATTAGACCGTATATAAGTTATTTTCACTCGATCGAATTTGCCGTTCATGCTGAAGCGGCGTCCCCTGGTAATTTATCCTTATGGTGTTGCATCCGCATCCACAGGAGCTTCTGATGTTTATCGACCACAGTAATAGCACAGACACAGTCAAGCAATGACTAGTGAATAGACACAAACTAAACCGGGGCCAGCGGGGTCCTCACGGCTGCGCCGTACCTTTTGCGGGTAACAGCATAGTGTGCTCTCTTACGTTAGAGACACCAAAGATAACAGAAAATGCCTCTCACACAGTATCGAGGCTACAGCTCTTACACCTTCCCCCTAAGATGAATAGTAGTGGCGAAATGAACAGGCAACCAGGTGGCACTACATTCGTCTTACAAACACAAAAGCCGAGATAACTATGTCTAGTTTGTGTAAGTCTTCCGCGTGGGGTTGACGTCCAATCGAATCGGTGGCCTGCGATTGCGTTGTGATCGTCGTGGGGGCGTTGGCGTCGAGATCGTCCTCGTGTCAGCATCAGCGGTGGCTGGAGACATGCCAGGTGAATCCTCGTTTGGCTCGGAGCTGCTAGGGCGTCTCAACGTGGTATCCTGTGCCTGCGGGTCGGTGGAAGCTAGCGTCGTGTTTGTGGGAGTCTGGGCTGGAAGAATCGGCAAGTCGAATAGGTCCAGCAGAGTCTTCTCCGTGTCCTCAGGGGCGTTTGGGCGCATCTGGTTAGAGTGCTGCCGATGAACGCGTCCCTCTATGAGAACATCATAGGTCGCGAGGCCATGGCGAGCTAAGACACGGCCAGGTGTCCACCTCGCTCCTCCTCGACCAAAGTTTCGAACCCGGACTGCGTCTTCAGGTTCGAACTTCTTCGGACGGGCGTTGTTATGGAGGTTAAACTGGCTCTCCGTTTTGCGATTTCGTCCCTTCTTGGCACTCTGTGGCATCGTCAGCATTGTGAGCGGAGTGCGCAGCTGACGTCCCAGGAAGTTTTCGGCTGGTGAACGTCCGCCTGGTGACGCTGAGCAAGGCGTTCTGCGGTACGTCTGCAAAAACTTCTGGAGTGCTTCTGACGGTGTGCCAGAATCTTTGAGCTTCTCCAAAGCTCTCTTGAAGGTATCGACGAATCGCTCAGCCTGTCCGTTCGATTGAGGATGGAACGGCGGTGATCGGACGTGAGTTATACCGTTTGTGCTGCAGAACTCGGCAAACTCCTTAGAAGCAAATTGGCTTCCGTTGTCCGACACCAAAGTAGTTGGATTGCCGAATTGGGCGAATAGGCGAGTGAGCTGCCTTATTGTCGCCGCGCTTGTAGTCGACGTCATTTCAATGATTTCTGGCCACTTAGAGTAAGCGTCGACAATGACGAGAAACATCTTTCCGTTTAGCGGGCCAGCGTAGTCAGTATGAACTCGAGACCACGGCTGTTTCTTGTTCGGCCAGGAGAAAAGCTCTGCTTTCAGAGGCGCTTTCGCGACTTCCTGGCAGTTTCGGCATCCGCGGACATAGTCTTCTATGTCCTTTGTGATGTTCGTCCAGTACACATATGACCTTGCGAGCATCTTCATTCGCGTTGTTCCGGGATGTCCATCGTGTAAGAGTTGCAGCACGCGACGGCGGAGTTTCAACGGGATGACTATTCGGGGACCGAAGAAGAGGCAGTCGTCTCGAATTGCTAGCGACTGGCGAAGCGCGAAGTATCGTGCGACATCGGCAGAAGGTTTGTGTGGCCACTTGTCCTTCTGAACGTAACTGATTACGTTTTTCAAGATGTCGTCATTGGCGCTTTCTTCGGCTATCATCTTCATGTCGACGGGCAGTGTGCTCGTGATTGCACGACAATCGGCTTCTGCTTCTTGGACGGCCTGTGCTATCACGACGTCTTCCGAGGGCGTCGTTTGCTCTGCGATTAGCCGCGACAGAGCGCCTGTTTGACCAAAGTTAGCAGTTATGCGGTACTCTATCGTGAAGTCGTACCCGCGAAGGATGAGGGACCAGCGCAGAAGTCGATTTGCACTGTAGGTGGGAAGACCCTTCTTGCTCCCGAACATAGCAAGAAGCGGCTTGTGATCCGTGAGAAGAGTGAAGTGTCGTCCGAGAAGGTAGCGGTGGAACTTCCGCACTGCATAGACTAAACCTAGTCCTTCCTTCTCTATTTGCCCGTATTTCTTCTCTGCATCCGTTAGGTTTCGACTGGCATGATAGATGGCTTTCTCCGTGCCATCTGCAAAACGATGCATTATCACTGCTCCGATCCCGTAATCGGAAGCGTCGGCCGCGACTATGAGTTCCAATTTCGGATCGAAATGTGTGAGCAGTAGCGGAGAAGCCAGCACTTCCTTGGCCTTCTCGAACGCATCCTGGCAGTCGGGGGACCATTTGAATGGTGTGATCTCCTTCAATAGTGCGTCGAGTGGGGCTCTTAGTTGACTCATGTCCTTAATGAACACACCGTAGTAGTTGACCATGCCTAAGAACGAGCGAAGCTGAACTACGTCCTTGGGCGGTGGCATCTCGGTTATGGCACAGATCTTTTCTGGATCCGGGCGGCGTCCGTCTTTGTCGATGATGTCTCCTAGGTACCGTATTTCGGACATCATGAAAGTGCACTTTTCCATGCGGATGCAGAAGCCGTAGGTGTGGATCCGCTCGAATAGGGCTTCCATATTCTGGCGATGCTCTTCCATGTTGCGGCCTGTGACGATGATATCGTCAAGATATGCAGCAACGCCGTTCAGTCCAGCAATCATCGAGTCGATTATCTGCTGGAAGATGCCAGGAGCAGATTTTACTCCGAAGGTCAGGCGGTTGTAACGGAATAAACCGCGATGTGTGTTGATCGTCAGCAATTCCTTGGATTCGTCGTCGACTTCTATCTGCAAATAAGCATCTGCTAAGTCGATCTGGGAGAAAAATTCTCCGCCGTTCAGTTTGCTGAACACGTCCTCCACTGTGGGCAGCGGATGCTGGTGCAACATCAGCGCGTCATTCAATCCTGTGGAGAAATCCGCGCATATTCGGATCGTACCGTTGCTCTTCCTAACAACGACGATCGGGGTTGCCCAGTTGGAGTGATCGACTGGGCCGAGTACGTCTTCGCTTACTAAGCGGTCGATCTCGGCGTTCACAGCGGCCTGAGAAGCGAATGGTACCGGTCGCTTCTGACGATAGATAGGCCGTGCTCCAGGTTTTAAGAACAGTCTCGCTTTCGTTTTAGTGCAGCGTCCGAGTCCTGGGCTGAAAACGTCAGCCAACCGCGTCTTTAGGTGGTTGACGATGTCTTCGCGAGCGTTTTCGACAGCTGCACTCGCGAGTTTGCAGTTATACTGTTCTCTCAGTTCTTTGTAGTCGTGCATCTGAATGCACCACTCCAAACCGAGGAGGTCAGTCGATTCCGTGACGTAGCAGCATCCTTTTCTATCCGTTGGACCACCTTTCCGGTCGAAAATGGTGAATGCTGCCTTGAATGATCCAAGGATGTTCATGACGGATCCATCTGCAGTTCTGATAGTGATGGTGCTGCGATCCAATTTAGGTGACTTCACGTCCTCCCACGTTCGACGAGATATCATTGTGATATCTGCACCAGTGTCGAGCTGTAGACGTGTGGGATGACCATTTATACGCACTTTCAGGTATGTGCGTGCCCCATGAGCGCTCGCGGCAATGTACTTGCATCTGTGTTTCCGTTTCGGCCTTTTGGTCCCACGCTTCTTGGCCGGAGATGAACTTCTTTCATTGCGCGAGGGTGAATCCAGCAAGTGGTCCCTCGGTTGACGACGATAACGGAAACCTTTGTTCGGCGAGTACAGATGCTTCCTGTCTTGTTTCGCCGGTTTCCTTTGGTAAGCTGCATTGACCTCTTTGCTCTCAATTGCTCGGTTATCCGTTCGTAAGGTTACGAACGTCTCGCACTCGTTGATGAAATCATCGAGCAGCGGAGATGGGTCAGATTCCTTCAATCTGTTCAACTGATTCAGAAGTCGAAGGCGCGTTTCTGAATGTGACGGATCAGTTAGACCCGAGAGGAAAACAAGACACTTCAAGGAGTCGCTGTCGACGTCCTTCATGGAAGCGTCTTCGAACTTCCTCTTGATCATGTTCCCGTACTCATGGTAGGGAACGTACGCGCCGTTTATTGGCGGACATTTGGACTGCAGGAACTCTTATCTGCAGCGGATGAGTGTCCTTTTTGGTCCAAAGAGCTTACACAGGTTATCGATCGTGATAGCCAGATCGATTTCCTGGGGCTTCAGAGGTAAGACGTGCTAGGAATACGTCTTATACGTTGCCTTGTCCAGCTTCTCGACGATGAGGTTCCGCTTCCGATCGTCGGAGAGCGCTTTCCCTCGATCGTCTATCACGGGACCGTAGCGCGTGTACCACGCGTTGAAGGTCTCGTCTTCATCCCCTTCGTAGTTGAACGTGGGGAGATCACGCACGAGGTCTCCGTAAGGATCGACCCTGGGTGCGGGTGACGTGACGTCAGCAGCGCTGGTCGAGGCCTTCTCTCTCTCGACCAGCATCGAAACCAGGTCCGCGATTTCTGGTTTTGCTGCTGGAGAAGCTGCAAGTGCTGAAATTGCACTTGGAGTACTTCCTCGAGCCATCTTGGAGCTTGTTCAGACTCCATGGCCTGGGAGGAGCTCGGCATCCTGAAGTCCTCGAGAAGTTGCTCGTCGGTAGATGATCAACTTTCTCAGCCTGGTCGCCAGTTGTTGCGTCCGCGTCCACAGGAGCTTCTGATGTTTATCGACCACAATAATAGCACAGACACAGTCGAGCAATGACTAGTGAATAGACACAAACTAAATCGGGACCAGCCGGGTCCTCACGGCTGCGCCGTACCTTTTGCAGGTAACAGCATGGTGTGCTCTCTTACGTTAGAGACACCAAAGATAACAGAAAATGCCTCTCACACAGTATCGAGGCTACAGCTCTAACATATGGCACAAAATTAAGGTACAGGCACAACAGCGCACGGAGCACTGTAAGAAAGGCAAGTAGAGAGAAGGGGGTGGTCTATGCGAGCAACCTAACTGGATCAACAAAAGGGATGATGTATGAGAACGCCTAACTCTTAGTTCACTTTGGTCACGCCCCTTACTCAGGCATTCGTGGGGGTCGACTGCAGGTAGAAAAGGGGTTCACCCCTAGTTGTACCTGGGGGTGAACCCCCAATCGCGAGGCACCTACCCTCCACAGTGGTCGACGTTCCCCCGCCGAAGTTCCCCCAAGTGCCCCCACGCTTAACCCCCAAGTCCAGATCAACAGCCCGACGTCCCCCCACCGTGCCCCTGCGCTTGCCCCCCACGTCCAGATCGACAGTCCGACGTCGCCCCACCATGCCCCTGCGCTCACCCCCCTCCCCACGTGCAGATCAACAGCCCGACGTCGCCCCACCGTGCCCCTGCGCTTACCTCCCCCCTCCACGTCCGGATCAATAGCCCGACGTCCCCCCACCGTGCCCCTACGTTTACGAAAAAGTTACTTACAAGGGAAGTGCAAGGGGCCAGGCTGACAGATCGGAATGGAACCTATCTGGCTTGAATCCTCGCTTGACAAGGTCTTACACTAAACGTTTCATTTTTGCACAGGGTGCTAAAAAACAGATATGGCCGAGTAACGAAGGTCCTGAACTGTTAGGCAGAGGGTCGAGGGTTTGGATCCCGTCATGTGCCTCTGTTCTGCATTTTTGTCTTTTATTCCTTCTTTGTTGTTGAAATTAACCTTAAAGAATTAGAACATGAAATCTTTCCTTACTAACAAGATGTTGAGCGGTAGAGGACAATCACGAATCAGAACCCCGCCGAACACACCACCTGCATGGGTTTGTATCATCGTGAGGGAGAATGGGGCGTAGCCACGCGACTCTCATTGGTGCGCTCGAGTCGCTAGTCCGCCCATCTGTTTTAACTCGAACGGCGTCAATCCCATGACGCATGGTCTATTTGTGCTTAACGCCGTACGAGTCAAACAGGTAGGTGTGGCGGGCGGCCCGAGTGCGCCAGTCACAGTCGCCTGGTTACACCCCTTCTTCCCGCACGACGATGCACACCCCACCTGCATTAGACGATCTTGGGAATTTTCGTCGCATTATGACTTTTCGAGATTATAACTCAAACTATTCCCGCTCGCATCATAATGAGTCATAATGTTGCGTTTTGTATGGAAAATTTTCCATTTTATAGCGACAAGAGGAACGACTGTAGGATCGGTAAACTACCTTTAATAGTTATTCGTGGCTGGTACATCAATGACGATAGGTTTCATATTCTAATCTTTTAAATTCAATTTCAACAACATAGAAGGAATAAAAAACAGAAATGCATAGTACATAAACAAAAACGCATGATGCGCAAAGCAGGATCCAAACCCTCGACAATCTGCCTAACAGTCCAGCATCCTCACTATTCGGCCACCCTGTCACTGCCGGATGCGTGATGCAATGCATATAGCAGTGTGGGATATCTGCTTTTAGCGCCCGGGCCATAAAATCCTACTATTACTTAATTGGCTGTTCATGTGTGTGCGCGAGAACCAGCCATTGTCGTCAAAAACAAACTGCACCATTGTGTTCAGCACGTCCAGTTATGTACGAAAAGGTTGCGGATTCCGATTTTTACCATGATCTACAGGTGTTTCTGTAAACGCTTCATTGCTTGGAAGATCAATAGTTGTTTACATCTCTGCGAAAATGACTGAATGTTGGTGCTTATTGGTCAGTGTTTGCCAGGTCATTCGAAAGATAAGATGCGGGTGGGTATGTTTCAGAGGAAAGCAGAGAAGACGGGAGAAGGGAAGGACGAGAGATGCGCTCCAAAGCAGGGTGTGAAACTAAAACTAAAAGTGGTGTGATAAGGTCACGCCGACGTCCAGAAGCAGAAAAAATGTCTGGAGATGGGTCCAACAATGTGATAAGGATGCGCCGGCATCCAAAAGTGAGAAAACGCCTTGAGACGGGTCCAGCGGTGTGATAAGGGTGTGTCGGCGTCGAATAGTAGGGAAACATTCGGAGTTGGGTCCAACGCTGTGATAAGGGGGCATCGGCGTCCATAAGTGGGAGATGCCGTGAGCTGGCTCCCTTAGTCGGATGGTCAGACTTCTTCCGGAAAGTTGTGAAGAAATTGCAAAAAGTTGTACATACCTATTGTTACCTCGATTCAGAGGAGCCCTGATCCATTGTCACTTTATTCAGTTACACGAATAACCGGCTGTTGTAACTATGATGGTGGAAATGAGTGCCCTTTTCAACTAAGAAGATAAGTCTTCATTAACAAGTTTCACCGAGTTTCACTGCGTAGTTATAATAGCATTTGAAATTAAAGGCAGTGTGTCAGCTCGTCACAACCCCACATCTTCTGAACAAAATCGTGCTGCTGAGCACATGGATGTACTTTGAATTTCAAAGAGACGTTGAAAACCCCGAAAAATACGGGATCCCCTGGCCGAGAACTTCAAAATTCTCGGCCGCTTGTACGAGAGGCTTCATTCCGCAATGTGAGCTTACTGAGGGAACGGCATGGTTTTTTCTGCTGAGAAGTTCATTTTGATAAACAACCTCAATTTCTCGCCGCTTCTTCTTTGTGTGCGGTACGGGAAACTCGTCCATGTCAAGATCACATTTAGCCTAAAAGTAGGGTTTTTTGACCATTTTTTCGGATTTCGAGTACATCGTTGGAATCAGCGCGTCGAGAAGAATTGGATTCCCTTGACATCTTGATATGCAAAACGAGCTGATACACTGCCTTTAATGCTGCATAGAAACCTCCATGAGGAAACGTGTCCAAACAAGGGTGAATGCCATCTTCTCAGGTGAGGATGGCATGTGGTGTATACACGACCAGGTGGGCGGACCAGGTAATAACAGCAACGAAAATATACATGCATGCAAGGCGAGCGAAGCGAGCCCCAAAAGAAGCCTGAGAGTCCGGCGTTAGCCGGACGATCAGGCTGGTGTATTATTACAATAATAATAGATAACAATAAATAACAACAATAATAATTTAATAGTATACAAATACCTTCTCTCGAAGGGTTGCACTGTAAACCACTACAATGTAATAAATGAATGAATGAAATTTGTTTACAAACCGCTGAAATAAGTGATACTGGCGTGTGACCACAAGACCGTATAAGAGGAAAGAGGTAGGTACGATGCCTTTAGAAGGAAGAGAGTTCGGACGAAGAATGGTACGGATGAGGATAGCTACGGCACGGGAGCTGGGTAAATGCTCAGACATTTGCTCAGGAGTCCCGCCCTACAAAACGCTCTCTTATCACTTTCTCAGACAATCGCAGGGGCAAGTCCCGTTCCGACGGAAGGTTTGAACGAGGGAGCATAGCGGACAAAATGCGGGCGGAACCGCACATTATGCGGCCCGAACGGGAAATCGGGCCAATAGCGGGCTGAATGCAGCATGAATCGGGCTGATGCACGATCGTCGGGGTTCGGCCCGCAAAATGAGGAGTGTTGGGCATCAGCCCGCTTTTCACGGTCACTGACCGCCGAATGAAATCTCCGAAGAGCGGCCTAAACGTCGACATATTTCGGCTTAACGAGGGTGGGATGGGCAGAGGACGAGAAAATCTGAGCAACCTTGCGCTACATTATACATGCTTCTAAACGACAACCACTTCGGTACACCACCCTTCCACGCCGGCCTACTCCCTGTATTCGAAACTGTTGTGCAGATAAGTATGCTCTTTCTTTGCTCTTCCTAACCCAAGTAAAGTCTATCCGAAACGACTGGGCAGCTGACGCGATAAGAGATCCAGAGGCGGCGCGGCTGTGACGTGGGCGACTTGGCACCACACAATATACCTCACAGTCGCGCCGTCTCCGGAGCCCCGACCGCATCGGCGGCCCCGTCATTTCGAAGAAACGGTAGATCCGATGCGTCGCACACGCGGCAGTGTACCATTTCATCAATACTTGTCCGTACCGAATCTCTTCTACCTCACGTAATGTACTATCTCACAAAAATAAAACGTGGAGGTTGAAATAGACCGACATCATGACTATGATTTTGATCCTTAACGCAGAAACGCAGATGATTTTTGCGCAGTATTTTAAGGCAGGGATGACCCATCACCCGTGGGCCAATCGACCTACGTAGCCTTCGGCCTGGTTAGGTTGGGAGTGTTCGTTGGTGAAAGTAGGTGATAATGAATAAAGTGGTCAGTGGAGTGGATGAGGTCAGCAGCACGGATGGCCGAGTGGATAATGCAGCGGACTATCAATCAATCGTGATAATGGCCCAGGTTTTATTTATTTATTTATTTATTTAATACGCCCGTAGGCGTGCTATAAAACTCAGAGCTAACAATTATCTAAGGTAGCGGTAACTGGAAATGACAAACATGGTGTAAAAAAACGACAAAACAAAACCAATAAAAACAAAACAAAACAAAAACAGGCGACACAAATCCAACACATAAGAAAGAGCTGATTCTGAAGAAATTTCCAAAAAAGGGAGTTACAGGATGTTCTGGCATGGTCATGCATGTCACATCATAGGATAAATTGAATACCGGTCTATTAGGTAACATCAAAGGCAGGGTAGTAGTACGTCAAATTATGTAAACTAATGATTGTAACACCTGTAGGGAGTCGGTAAACAGAGAGGTCCGGTGGCTTTGGAGGTGAGACCACTCACATCAGCCAGTAAGATGCCCTCTTCTCTGACAGAGTCATAGGAGCACACCGGAAGTTCGGTAAACGGGTATACTGGCTCACCCCGCTCATCCGGCGCACTGAGCGGAAAACCTTTACTTACCACGGACCAACTGACCGAAACTAGTCGTACGCTGACGCAGTACCACGATCCTGCTTGCCATACATATATGGGCTAAATTTCAGCGAAAAGGACATCAGAAAATCTCATTCCTACCAGAACATCCTCAGATAACAATGGAAATGTGATGGACCACATTTCTGCGGGCATTATTAGTAGCATAGTAACACTTGCTCTTTTAGCTGCGCTGTAGCTGTCAGAGGCGAAACTGGGTATTATTTTGAGAAACGTTCCACACAGCAAATCTAGAAAGTAGAAAGTAAATGCGACGGTATAACGTCGATTTAGTTGGATCAGACACTTCACGAAATAATCTGTCTCTTTGTTCGGCTAGGTTTCGAATATGCACAGGGTAAGCGGAGTACATTGAATTTTTTCTCCTAGTAAGCGGAACGAATCTATCGATGATTTCGAGTACAATCTTGACAAATCGACCATATACTTCATCAATATCAGTGTAGTCTCGAAAAGTTTCAAACCAGTCGATGGAGGATAATGCCTCGGAGATTGCAGTGGTATTTGCTCTCTTATAGTCACGATACAAAAGAACGGTAGGTCCTGATGTTTCGACTGCTAATGAAAACGCAATCACATTGTGGTCTGATGTTCCTAGGGGAGGGCATACACTAATATTGGAAATAATGTCAGTATTTGATAGAATTAGGTCAAGGATATGTTCCCCTCTAGTCGGATACTTAACGAACTGTGAAAATGATAAAGTTTCAAAAGTGAAAAGAAATTTCTCGCCCACATTGTTTTTCGGTGCCTTATGTATCCAATCGATTTCAAGATTAAAATCCCCCATCAAGGTTGCCTTGCAGGGGCACGAAGAAGAGAGATCAAAAATCATCGATAAGAGTAGATCGTCTTGAGCAGCAGTGGAATGGGGAGGGCGGTAGACCAACATAAAGCGGTGTTTACCAGTCATAGGAAGTATAGCATCGAAACAAAGTAAATCAGACAACAGATTTGCTACATTGAATCCGATTGGAGGTTGGTCCGAATCCCATCGATGGTAGAAGAATGCTAACACTACGAAAACTTGCGAGAACCTTGGAAAAGTGGTCTTTTGCTATTTTTGGTGAAAAATTACATATTTGTGTTGCGGCAGAGCAGGATCAGTGATTACCTAATTTACGCGGATAGGGCTCAAACCTCCATGAGTTGCGACCTCATTGCAGCCTAAACGCCGATGCTTTTCGGGCTGATAGGGATAGAAGCTCCCATTTTTGCGGCTCTATAGCGGCCTGAACCCCAATAATTATAGGGAGGGAAGCACCGAACGCTCGTTCCGACCTTCGCCCCCTGCTCGTTCCGAACGGTATTTGCCGGGGTTTCGCCCCCGGAATTGTCTTAGTTTCGGGACAAAATCAGGAGCACCGGCGGGAGACATCATTTTGGTTTTGTTACGAGATTGACCGGAGAATGGTGCGGGTTTGTTACCGTCACGTGGTAAATCTTATCACATGAAAGGTATATAAGGGCCTCACTTTGCGAGTGGGCTTCAGTCTACTCTCCACTTCGGCGGAGGGTGGAGAGTCATTATTTTGTCAGGCGGGACTCCCGAGCGAATGTATGAGTGATAGGAGACGGCCCACTGCTATGGAAGCGATGTGCTGGCGCTCAGTAGTAATGAAACGCCGTTGGACGGGTCCAACTGTGAGAGTAGTGCGCCGGCGCTCGGTAGCGCGATGTTGTCGTTGGACGGATCCACTAGATCCACAACTGCGTGAGGGGTGCGCTGGTGCCCAGTAGTGGGGAAGATGTCGCTGGACGGTCCACGTCAAGGAGAGTGGTGCACTGGCGCTCAGAAGAGGGGAATATACACACGAATGCGAGGCGAGCAAAGCGAGCCTAAAAAAAGCCCGATAGTCCGGCGTTAGCCGGACAATCAGACTGGCCATCACTTATGATAAATCGCTTACTCTGTGTGTGAAACGAAATTCAGGGGGCGTGGCCTAGAGCTCTACTACGGGTCCACTGTTGCGGGAGGGATGCGCCGGTGCCCAGAAGTGCTGATAGCGCTACGCGACGGATCTACTGTTGCGAGAGGGGTGCTCCGGCGCTCAAAGTGGGGGACACGGGTCCAGCGACGTAATAAGGGTTCACCGGCGCACAAAGTGGGGGATACGGGTCTGTGACAAGGATGCGCCGGCGTCAATTGGTGGGTAAACGCCTTGAGACGGATCCAATGGTGGGTAAGCATGCATTGGCGTCCAGAAGTGGGGAAAGGCCTGCGAACGGGTCAACAGATGGAGAAGAGCTGAGCCTGTGCAGAGTAGCAAAAAATGCTCTCAATCATGTTGTTCTAATTGTCCTCTGGCGCCTAAATTCAGTGAGAAAGGACCAAATGCCCGGCCTCAACAGTGAATATTACACCTTCCATGTCATTCTGCCCACATCAGCTCTCCTCCAGCGCGTTCTACTCTCATCTTGTCTGAGCACACCGCATCGTCCTCTTTTATATGTTCAAGGTGATTGCTATCAATGGATCAGTGGCAACAAACAAAGATTGATAAACAATTTCTCCTTGTGCATTCCAGGTTGAACCGGGAGGAGTATAGCGACAGCCTGATAAATGCAAGCAGTTCTCTTTGATCCATTTTTATGGGGAAATTCAAATTCATTTAAGGGAAAATTCATTTGAGGGAAAATATTAAACGCCACAAATATTTACATAACAAAAGTTCCACTAGGATGGATACGATATACTGATTGTAAATACGGCCTCATCCGGTAGCTGCCAGGCTGCCACTTGGGCGCGTGGTCCCGCAGCGAAACCCTAAAAACACCGGGACTCTCCCTTCATCAGTATCGACTGCATCTTTCATTCATTCGTCAAAGAGGATGGTGAGACCAGCCAACCTGTTTCAACAACTGGTCCTGGGTGATTCCGACGATGCTCCGTTCTCAATTTAGGCTTTGCGGCCGATCTAGAATGACGGAACTTTTTCCCTCACGCATTCTTCAACCCACTCTAGTCACGTTTTGGTTTTTGTACAGCAACTTTTCAGGTTTGCTCTGCTGTCTGCTATAACGTTCATCAAAGTTTATGCGACCACGGACGTATGTGAGCAACAGTTTTTTGACGTCGGAAACTCGACTGGCTATGCGAAAACCACAAGGACCCTTGAGAATTCGATAGCTTTCTCGGTTAGTAAACCGCAGAGCTAGTTTTTCATCAGGAAAACGGAAAAGTGAAATGTTCCCACTCCTCCCATTTTATTGACTGCATATGTTAGAGTGTAGGGTTCAAACTGCTAATGTTTTTGGGTTTAGATAAGAGATGCGAGAGGAATACATTTCAGTGCCGCATGGAAAAGGCAGTGAAGGGTATTCAAACGAACTCAGGAAATCACGCAGCTCTACCCTTCGAGTGTTAAAGGGAGCACCCACGATAATCTTCATCTTCAAGCCTTTAGAAGTTTTCGAATCTCAAGCATAGTCCCAACAATTCTGCGACGAAAATGGTGACGGAATCCACCTCTTACGCTAGCTGTTACAAGTTGAACTCCAGCGCAACAGTTCGGACCAGCCTGCTGGTACGAGATGTCCTGTTTTGCAAACTTAGCATTAGAGCAACATCTGACACGAATCAGCTGTTTTCGCCTGCTTTTCCAATGGAACAGCCTTTTCCGCACTCTTTTCTTCACAACTCATCTACTATTCTCCGGCTCATGTCATTCAATTGATATCCCTTATCAAAATTACCAACATTTCTTCTTGTCCTTCGCCCCCTTTTTTGTTTTTGCTCCACAGATACATTCGTGCAACTTTCACTCTCCACTTACCCTTTTTTCGTTTTTTTTTCTCCTCAAGAAAGCTGCAAATCCGAGAAAATACCTAAATTCGTCAAGAAAGTACGTGACGATAAAGGCAGCCTTATTGACTTTTTTGTCAGATCCGTTCCACGCAACCTACCCATTTTGATCTAACCCAGCGAAATAGGGACATTCAGAAATCGTCTTTCCAGAAGCTTTGACAAAATTGACCGATACACCCGTGCTCACCGAAGTGGACAACTTAAGACTGCGCCGAAATCTCGATGACAAAAATTTTCGTGGGTGCTGCCTCCAACCTGCCCCTCCCAAACTTTGGACGCAGGGACAAAATATCATCTGTACTCGCGAGGGCAGCAGGTACTGAGGTTGCGCTGCAAAGAGGAAGCACCATTGCTAATCAGCTGCTAGGGCCGGGCCGCCCCTCGTTTTGGAGAGTGTCGGAGGGGAGGAGCAGAATGCATCAGTGCTGCGAAAAGGTCGACAAACTGATTAGTTACTCATGCGCTCGAGGGAATCGGCCTTAGCGCAGAGAATTCTAACTGAGCCGACTGCCATGGAAGAGCCGACGTGATGCTAGCGCCGAATGTGTTCCACACCAGCGTATTAGATTCTCCTCATTCACTTTTATTAAGCTACCCTAGCGGAGATGTTTTGATCGTATAATCTTGTTTGAATATGTTTGCTGATACTGAGACGAAGTGTATATAAGCCGGCGTTCGGGTGTTAAAACTCCTCAGGCACTCGTAGGGTTCGACACTAGCTAAAACTGGGGTGGAGCCGTGGTTCCACAGCTCAGGTGCTAGGTTCGTCCCTCGACGTGCTGCTGTTCTATCCCTTACGTGCCGCGTTTGTTCCCTCACGTGCTGCTCTTACACCCTTCACAAGCTCGGTTCACAAGGTGTCTGCGATGTAACAGCAGCGCTTGAGGGGCGAACAAGGCACATGAGGAGTGAAACTGTGGTTGCATCCCACGAGTGCATGAGTCGGCCACTTCGCTTTGGCGGATACTAGACAAGCCCTACGGAACTTGTCTGACTGAGTGAGGCCCGGTGGAAGCTGTGATCCAGCGATCGCTCGGAGGAGATGCGTTGGGTGCGTTTGCGTGCGAGCGCGGCGTGGGTGCACAAATCCGTCGCGTGACCGTGAGGCCAACTGAGCGATGGCGCGCAAGACCCATGAGCGTCCAGGCGTTCTACCCCCATTCTCGCCTTCCGTTCGCTTTCGGAGCGCAGCAGCTGTAATATGAACCTGCAAGGCCATGTCTAACATGATATGACACGTGAGTGGACGAACAGAGTACGTCTTGTAAAGAAGCGCACACGTGAGAGGTGGAACAAAAGCACGTGAAGGGGCGAATAGAGCAAGTGAGAAGTGGAACAGCAGCACGTGAGGGGTGGAATCTGGGAGTTCGACCCCAGGTTTAACTTAAGTCGAACCCCCGTTTATGCTGGGGTCGAACCCCTAGGAGCGCCACAGTACTGCGAAGGCATGGCGACTGCTGTTGAATTCAGGCTTAAACAGCCAAAAATGACGCGCTGCACGAGGCTTACGCATGATATGGTTTCTCTCATTTTATTCACAACAAATGATTTTGTCTTGATCTTCCGTGGCCTTCGTAAGAAGTTTGGTGGCTTGTTTGAATCCAAGAATAACTGCTCATCTTTCATCAAGCCATGGGCTGTTCCACCTCCGCGATGCACGGTTCTTGGCACACATATGATAGATGACGACATGAAATCGGTATTAAATCTCGGTCTTTCGTTTGCTGTCGCAGAGCAGATCACTGAGAAAACGTTCGATTCAGTGTTGTGAGGGCCGCACAAGTTCACATATCAATTGAGATGGCAACACCACCAAGGTCCAACAGTTCTCAACAGGATATCCACTTTTACAGTCTTTCTCAAAAAGATAGACGGATTGCGCGTGCGGTTTCTTAGTGTTGCGACTGCACCATCGCGGTGGGACCCACTCGATCCTCTCACTTGAGGCATGCTCTCTCTGCATCCCTCGTTCAGGCCCCACCGCGATGGTGCAAACGCGTAATCCGTCTATCTTTTTGAGAAGGACTATATGTCTTTGCTTCCGTTTCCCAAATACCACATTGGTCTCCCGAAACCCGTTCCTGAACTGAAGGTAGATTTAATGCGTATATACCGAAACGAAGCAAGATTGAAATTTGTGTCGAATCTTACTCTGCAAGAGCTTCGAGGATTGAAGAAGTTAAAGAATGCAAAACGAACATTACGAGTAAATGTGGGTGACAAAGACGGTGCATTTGTAGTCATGCCTCAAAACTTTGGCAAGGCTTCGACAACTAGGGCAATCGCTGACGACACTACGTTTGAACCGTTTGAACCATGCTCAAGTACTTGCTTTGGACGATGTCATTTGCTGGAGATCGTGGTCAAATCTGTCCTCCGTGCAAAATTCGACGCATGAACAATATCCCCTTCTTGGACCAACCACCCTGGAGTGCCAAAATACTACTCGCTTGTTAAAACTCACGACTTCGAGCCAAACGTTGACCTCCAGTGTGTAGACATATCAAGGGTAAAAACGAGACCAATAATATCATCTTGCGGCGGACCATCTCACAGAAACAGTTGGCTACTGGTGAAGATGCTTGCTCCACTTTTACGATTTGTCGGAGCTCACATTGTGAACTCAAATGAATTCATCAATGAAATTCAACGCTGTCAAATACCGGATAAGGCCTGCCACGTCAGTTACGATGCAATTTCTTTGCACACGAATATCGATAGAAGCGCAGTTATCCAGTTTTTGCTTGATTTTCTAGAAGATGATTGCAATGAAGTGAAAACATTTCGCTTCTCTAGCAACGGAAATCAGAGCCCTTCTGACGGCAACACTTGAATGTAACATTTTTCGCTTCGATAATAAATTTTACAGGCAGAAACGAGTCACATCGAAAAGATGGCGCTGACCGCTGGGATACTCTTCTACAAACGGTACATAGACGACGTATTTGTGATTGGAACAACATCTTCTGAGTTAGCAGTGACACTCGAGAATTTGAACTCTAAAGACGAGTTATAACCCCTATAAAGTTCACAGTAGAAGAACCGGATAGAGACGGGTTCTTGCCCTTTTTGAATACGAGATTTCGAGTCCATGGGGGAAAGAAAGTGATCGCGGAGTGCTCACACACCCTACATGAAGGTGAACGTAGTAGAAAACATGAAGACCAGCGACCGAATTTGAACAAGCGACTCAGGAAGTGATGCACGAATACAAGACATCCTCTTCGAAAATGGGTACACCGCAGGGACAGCTAGTTCTTGGAGACCATACTCGGTTCCTGGCGGCATTGCGCTGGTCCTGCCATATCTAAATGATAGATTGTCTAAGAAGATCAACACGGCTGTTCGGGAATGTGGGCTCCCAGTGCGCCTCGTATTTCGACCACTATCCACTCTCAAAGAGATGTTAACAGCGTCGCGCATATACGAAGCAGGATGCGACCAACGATCGTGTCAGTACTGCCGTGAACATAACATCTGTCACCTACGGGGGACCGTTTATATGATCACGTGCAGTGGATACGCTCAACGGTATGTAGGAGAGACGGAGAGACCGCTTAGGAAAAGAGTGGACGAGCACCGAAGAACTTTCACGCATCCACAATCCTACCCCAGCAATAGTTTATCCAGGCATCGCACAACGATGCACACAAGAGACCCTGTTCCGGATTTTGAAAGCAAAGTGTTGCATCGTCACCTTGAAACGCTAGAGAGAAAGATCATGGAAGCGAAAGAGATCAGGCGGTGCAAACCGGAGATTAACAGTCGGGAAGAATTAGTGTAGGCTCTAAAGTTCATCGCTTGACCGATCAGGGAAGTGGGAAAAGTGATAGGATTTCAGTATCACGACCCAATAAATATCTATTGTGGTCCCGAGACGAACACATTATTTCCTATTCCCGAGCGAGTTCGGTGGGTGAGAACAACCACAACTTGCCTTGTTGAACGATCTTGTACATATTGTAAAAACTACTGTTAAGATCCGATGAAGGAGCTATGCATCGAAACTTCATCTAGTAAAACGAATCACGAAGTTCTCACAGTGTGCTGAAGACAAGTAGTTATCCAATGAAACTTCGTTACAGCAGTATCATAGAATATCAGTGATAGTATTCATCCCTAATGACTAGTTTCACCTTTTTGCGATACTAGTTATTTTCGAACTTCAACTATGATGAAGAAAGAGCGAAAGGTCTAATGGGGGGGGGGGGGTCTTCTTCTGCAAATTCTGTTCCTAAAAGCTTCCCAACTCTCATCCACATTTCGAATACCCTACTGTTTGGCTCTATAATTAAGGGTCCCCAAGATGCCTGGGTTTATGCTATAAAAATATCCAAAGAAATCTCTAAATACAAGAAACCAGATCAGTAAGGCTTCTTTGGACCTCACGACCTGCCGGCCAGAATGAAAAAGGACTTGGGAGTACTTTTTCATGACCGGTCT
>JARK01001383.1:1085155-1098835 GCA_000688135.1 Ancylostoma ceylanicum
CCAAAGGGGGGGGGGGGGGGGAGACGGGTGAACCGCTGTGATGATGGTGCGCCAGGCCCAAAGTGGGGAGGTGGGTCCATCGTCGTGATAAGGGTGCGCACGCGCCCAAAGTGGTGGAGACGGTTCCACTGCTGCGATAAGGCTGCGCCGGCGCTCAAGTTGGGGGAAAACGGTTTCACTGCTGCGGTAAGGGTGCACCGGGGCCCAAAGTGGGGGGAGACGGGTCCACCGCTGTGATAAAGATGCGCCGGCGCTCAAAGTGGGGGAAGACGGTTGCACTGCTGCGATAAGGGTGGGGCGGGGCCCAAAGTGGGGGTAGGCAGGTCCATTATCGTGATAAGGGTGCGCCGGCGCCCAAAGTGAGGGGCAACCCCAGGTGACAGGTCAACTGATTGAGAAAGAGTGCTCCAGCAGCCAGTGGTGGGAAAATGCTATGCTTTTGGTTCAACATTGCTCTTTCTCTTCTCGAATCTAACGACAGTGGAAAGACACCAAATGCTCGAGCATAGCAATGAAAGGTATATCGTTTTGCTCCCATCACGTCTCCTTCTTTTGAAAGTTTTCCTTCTCTCGTTTGTGTCTGAGCACACTGTTCCCTGCTCTTTTATACGTTTATGTTTGAGCTAACTCTCATCACTTGCTCAGTCACAATAAACAAAGTAAGGTAAACCATTTTTCTGATCATCCAAGATGAACCGGAGACATGTTAGGATAAATATAAACAAAATGCGTGAGGAAAGGAGAAGATAGAAAGAGAGAGAGAGAGAGCATTAGGATAAATCCGGAAGTCCAGCGTTAGCCAGACGGCCAGACTGGTATTAGAATTATCGAATTTCCGCAGTTTTTGATTCATTCCTATGTTCGAATCTCAAATTATTCAAATATCCGTTCAAAAATATTTGTTCGAAAAGTAACGTATAGTGCATGCGTCTGACATAAGAATGACGCACTCATCTACTATAATTTGCTTTTCTCTACAGAACTGCAGAAGGCAGTTGTCGCATCCTCTATGTTTCGAATTATTCCGGTTCAGTTTTGCGGTGCAGTTGTACATGAAGATGACGCGCCTTTGCAGGACTTCTATTGGCGCCAATTCGCATGGTAAACCTTCTTGTGGCTCGCTCACGCGGTGAAGCCTCCCCCCCCCCTAAAATCTAGGTGGCCCGTTTGCATGGACGGCATTCATTGCGACTCTCTCGCACTGCACCTTTGTCTGGGTGTACAGATCGACTCAAAATTGTGCCCTCCAGTGCAATGTCAAAGTCATCTACCGTTTTTGGAAGCACTTATCCCCACCACTATAAAAGAGACTCACCTGTTTGTGTTCGACGGTAATCGATTTTGTGATTATAATGACAATTCATTTAGCGAGGTTTGTTTGGTAGCCTCGCGGACGAGCTTGCCAACTAGCCTGACAAACGAAGTCCTTCATAAGTATTGTCAAACAAGAAATCCTGGAAAATGTGTTGATAAATAAACCTCTCCAGATTGTTAAGCCAGCCTTGCCTTTTATATCGTCAAACAAACTTGAACGCCCAAAATTTCCACAACATTGGGAACCGTACCATTGTTCTGATAGTAAGAGTCCGCTGTTTTACCAACTGTGCCATCTATGTCGACACCGATGATCAGTGACCCACCAGTTAAAAATGAAAAGAACATGTTAACCCGTAAAATGTATCGCCACACAAACCTTGCCTTTTCTATCGCCAAACCCCCGTGAAATGTGTTGCCAACAGATTCCATTGTCATTTCTATTGCGAAACACCTGAAAAACGTATTGCCAACAGATTCTCTCGCCTTTCTTATTGCCAAACATATAGTGCAATTAATCTCTGGTAAAATGGCCAAGCGAAATTTTATCCCGTGAAATGTATCGCCAAACACATTCTCTTGCTAAATGTACATAATTCCTTTTTATCTTTAGAATGCTAATGCTTGCGATAGTGCAACTTTCTTGGAATTGTTAGCACCATCCAAAAGATCAAAGCCTTGGGCACAAAAATATCCGTGGCTCCTGCCTTTGAGCCACTAGAAGAAACCCAATGAATATGACTTCATCAACCACCGCACCAAAATATATGAAAAATCAATAATATCAGTGTATTCGATAACTGGAACGACAATTTCACTCAGCTCTGATTGATTCTTTCACATTTTCTCATTATTTGTCTGCACCCGTTTAACAAATTTCTTCTTGAAGCATTGTTCCGTCTCGAAGCCTCATTTTATTTCAGTAATGTTTCCACAGTTGAGACTTCACGATTGAAGCAATTTTTATTGGGCTAGCTTTTGGAGAGGAGAGCAGAGGACCTTTTGGAGAGCACCGCAGGGCTCTCCAAAACCCGAGTTCCTATCCCTCAAGCAGCTTCTCGAGACACAGGACTCTCGTTCACACACAGGCGCCCGCACCAGATTTCGATGTTACGATTCTTCACCGTTTTCTTGAAAATCCATTGGAACGAAAAATGATGGAAGCAGTGGAGATAAGGAGGCGAACACCGGAAATCAATAGCAAGGATGAACAGCTCGAAGCATTGAGACTGATATCGTAAGAGATACTTTTCCTTCTAGTGCCGTCTCAGTTGCTTCTCAACGGCTGCTTGGTGGGGTGTTCTTCTTCTACATCTGCCCATTGCCCTTCTCCTAAACATGCTATGTATTTTATGTTGTAGGCTTGAAAAAGGCGTTACCACGCCGAAAGCTAGCCCAATAAAAATTGCTTCAATCGTGAAGTCTCAACTGTGGAAACATTACTGAAATTTCTTCTTATTGTATTTTACTTCTCCTTGAACGGATCGTAGATCGCCTATCGTATTTGAAGATTGTTGCACTCGAGGAAGAGTTGTTGATAGGAGGATTCCAAAAGAAGACCGTAGAGGTTTTGTATGATGTTTCTCATTTCAGTGATGTTGCATGCTGAGGAGCTCAGAGATTCCCGAGCAATGGCTTCAGCACAAAGATTTTATGAAAAATGTCTCACAAGTGATGATGAATGGAAATCGAAGGGTGGCCCTATCACATATGTCTTGCAAATAATCCGGGTAAGCTCGTGTAGTCACAATTGTATTATATCTGTGTTGGTGTAATGACAAATGAGAAGTCCGACAGACAACGAGAACGATTAGTGCTGTAGAAAAATGGTTTCTGATTCTATAGATGGCTAAATTTAAAAAAAATGTATACACTGTGTGCATTAAATAATCCGACAGCAGCTAGAGATTTTATTCCTCGTCTCAGTCTATTTTTAGATTATCACTTATTTCTTGATCATTAGCTTTTATTCTGATAACACGTTATTCGCGTATGTTAGTTCCAACTCATACTTCCATTAGGGAGCTATGTGGGCTTTCACATCAACGACAGTTTTCCTAGACATCAAAGTATAAAAAATCGCCGTGGCTCACTTGCACCCGTGAACACTATTACAAAGTACATATTTCCTCAGATTCATCTCGCATTATCGCCACAAAACACTCAAAACGAAATCGAAGTTGCCTCGGAAAAAGCTTATCTTACTCTTAATCAAGCGCAACTCCTCCATAACCGCGCGTGAAATGGCTGGTCACGCTGCTATTCTGGAAATATTTTCTGCGGTGTATGCTCGCTTAGAAGTTGCTTCTGCAACTGCTACGTGGATGTTGACTAAAGGATAAAGGATAAACTGGTCGGCGTTGATCAATCCCTTTACGAGGGATGCGCCACGCATTCGACTTCATGTGAGCATCGTAGAGGTGTTGAATGCGTATGTGCCCTATACAGTGACTTGCGAGGGGCATCCAATGAACCAAGTCAACGCTTCATCCTCCCAGACTGCTCTGGTACCAATTTACCGACCCCGTAGGGATGGATGGCTTGGTTAGCCACGGGCGTTATCGAACCATCAACCGTGTGCGTGCGCAGCGAGCCTCTTTTCACTGCGCCACACGCGCCCTCGATATTGATTCCTTATGCTCGCTTCGCTCGCATAACTTCAGCTCGCATCCATCCCAGTAGAATTGTGGTCATCCTAATTCTTGCTCCGTTCCCCTAAAAACCCTCCCTCATAAAAATGGACAGATCAAAGAGGACTGCTTGCGTCTCATATGGCAATTTTATCATTCTCTCGAGTGATATAGTCAATTGCAGCTATATGTAACCGATTCAACCCGGAATGGACACGGGAAATTGTTTATCATTGTTTGTTGTTATGAGTAATCCATTGATAACAATCAACTCGAACTTGTAATAGAGGACGGACTGTGTGCTCAGACACAAATGGAGGTAGAACACGCAGGAGGGGAGGTGATGTGGGAGAATGTCGTGGGTGGTATGACAGTCACTGCTGAGGCCGGGCATTTGATACTCTCACTCTGATAACTGTGCAGCACGAACGCAGCCCAAACGGCGTAATGCTTCGGTTAGAAACGCTAGCAGCAACGCTTCCCAGTTGCTGCCATCTTCCCTTCCATTGCTGCTCTTTGTAGCAGAAATGGAGGAGAGAATGGCAGTAACTGGGAACCGTTGCTGCTAGCGTTTCTACTCGAAGCATTACGCCGTTCGGGCTGCGTTCCTTGCGCACATTCACCAGAGACAGTGTTTCGTTGATAGGCCTAGCAATGACCCAGGAATTCATATCCCAGGCGGTATTCAGATGCTACTGCTCTTGTAATTCTTACCGATATTCCGAGCTTTGGCGTGAAAAAAGCGCACATTACCACACATACGTATTACCTCTTTCATTTTTCATAATAGGGGGACGATTCGCTACTCCGTCATCGATGGCGATCACGCGAAATTCTTCTAAGATTTTTGTTGTAGGATGCTCTACCTACAATAATTCATGTACCTTCTTCTATTAATCAAGTTGAAATGTCAGCGCACTGCCTGCGCACTAACAAGAACAAGTTTACCTGTACATCTTCGAGTAGCTCCCATGTTCTTTTGTGTTGCTGTCTCTCTTTGACTAACTTCCTTTCAATCGTAATCATGCCTTATAGAACTTCGCAGAGGGTTTTACAGCAGTTGACGTGAACGGATTTGAAATCAAACCATTATGTCACAAGCGTCACGAATGGTCGGACCTCCAAATACCCCATCAGAGAGGAAATCCACCTTTCAAGCCATGGAATCCCAGAGATGCAGAATTCGCCATTCCTACACGCTTTGTGAATTAGCCATTCCATTAAAAGTTCCAAAAATGTTTGAATCAAAGCGAAAACAAACAAGTTCGAGCCTTTGATTAACTTAATGTTTTGTTAATTAAATAAATCAAATGGTTTTTCTAAGCGAACCAACTACTATGCAAGACTGTTGCACTCCAGCTTTTAGTACTTTTGACTGATAATGGCTTCTTAATTCGATAACTGTTCATGATGTTCTGCTGTGGCTGTAGAAGAATTCATTAGAATCCTTGAGAGGTTATAGATCTCTAAAAATGAAGTAAAATGCTGCAATGGCTGGCTCTTGAGACGGATTTCGAGTGATCCGGCATAGAGCATTTGTTAACGCAGCATAGATCACAGAATCGACTTCGGAAAAAGTGCCAAAGCAAACGGTATGTATTCGTTTCCATGCAAACAATATGGTTCTGTGAGGTAGCTGTCTTGAGCAGCGTTATGCAAGCCAAACTTGAGGAATAAGGACTTCTCCATGGCAAGACAATATGTGCTTTTCCTATGAATTCTGCCAAATTGCCCCCGAATATTCTTGTTCACTGGACGCTTAACTCCGCATCCAAAACTTGCTAAAGTGCCTAGATTTAATTACACGCGATTTTTTAACGGAATATACAGGGCATTCGCTCTGAAGTGGAAGTTGCGCCGCATGTACGCGCGCGAGTTGATCCATTCCAACCTTTCAAATCCTTAGTTGAGAGGCAATGTGCGAGTGGTTTTTGGCGGTTTGCACGCAGCCTTTGCACTGAATCTGCACTAACTGTCACTCCGTCAAGAACTCCCTTTATCTCGGTAGGCAAATTTAGCCGCTTTGGGAAACCCTATGTAGGTCGTGCTCCATAACTCCTTACAGAGGGCAGCAGATCATGAAAGCGAGATTGAGATTCATTCGATAGTATAAGGGATATGGTATGCTTCACAGCGACGCCGTCGCTGCAACCGTTCACCACCAAAACTTCTCGAGCAACTGTTCCTACGTCAATATGCGATCAAACGCAAGCCGTGTGATAAGACATGAGAACTTGTAACATTTTGTTCTCATCATTTTCACTCATTTTCTTCACAGCGACGGTGTCGCTGTGAAGCATGCCATATCCCCAACATTGTATGGATCCCCAATTATGCTTCTTCTGTCAGTACAGCTTCCGCAACAAAATTATTCAGCAGAAAAAAAGAGAAGAGAAATGTGACTATCGGATAAGCAACGTATGAGAAAGCAATCTATGCATGAGCTTCTCTCGGGGCCTAAATTAGAGCGAGACAACCCTGACCTACCATAACATTGCGAGGCCTTTTCAAGCTCGGAGATTTCTTAACGAAAAACTACCTCAAGAGGGAATGTATTTACGTGGAAATGACGTCATTAACAAATTTCATTGTGCAGAAATGCTGTCTCTTCACTTTTTCCTCACTAAGCAACCTTTCCTTCCTCCATCCTGTGGAACCTAGTTTTTATACACAGGACGGAGTGACGCATTAGATATGTACATTCAAATGCGAAAACTTGATTCTAAAAACTGATAAATTCTGGATTTCCAAAAAAGAAGGAGAAATGCAATTCTCATAGAATGATTAGAAGAGGTTGGGGGTTTTCACTTTTCTCAACCTCCCATTTTTTGGATCGGACTCTGAAGTTTGATAATCGGATTGATCAAGTATTTCCATTTTTATCCGGTTGTTAATATTCTACCTTTCCCGAAGAGAAACCCAAGTTGAGGCCTGCGCAGAAATTGCCTACTCACCGTTTGCTGCGCACATTCATGCAGACTCACGTCCACTCGTTCTTGTGAGATTTCACTGTGTTGGTTGTTTGGACTGTGCAGTTGAATGGCTATTTCTTGTAGTTGCAAGTTACTTCGCGGGCCACGTAGTAGACTCCATTAGGTTTCTGCTTGGTATTTTTCCTATGTACGTAGTTTTCAAGGGACTTGTAGGATTGTTTACCGGGGCAATGTGCACAGATTCGAACACGTAGACCATGAAAATTGATTTTCCTGGAGAACTCTGGACAATCCTCCTCTTTTTTAGGCATATCCTACTCGTGTATCCCCCATGCAATGTCAAGGAATCGTTATTTTAATATTCCTTCTCTTGAATCTAGAAGACGCCTCTTTGACGTCTACATCTCTATATATAAAGTAGAAAGTCTGTGCGTGTGTGTGTGTGTGTGTGTGTGTGTGTGTATGTATGTATGTGTGTATGTGTGTATGTATGTTCCTTATAGAAATCGCGGAGGGTTAACCAATCGGGACCAAACTTTGCACACATATGCATCTCGGGCCGGAGAAGGTTTTAGGCTACTTTGGGTTATCGATTGACTTATCGATTTTATTGATTTTTCACTATTTTCGCCCAAGGGTCGATAAGGACATGCCTACTGGGGTTATCCAATACGCTGAACACGAATATGGCAACCATTTTGTACCAAGTATTGATTTATCGATTTTACTGATTTTTCGCTATTTTTACCCACGGGTCGGTGAGGACGTGTATACTGGGGTTATCCAATACGCTGAACACGAATATGGCAACCATTTTGTACCAAATATTGATTTCTCGATTTTATTGATTTTTCGTTATTTGTACCCACGAGTCGGTGAGGACGTGTATACTGGGGTTATCCAATACGCTAATCTCTATATATAAAGTAGAAATTCTGTGCGTGTGTGTGTATGTATGTTCCTTATAGAAATCGCGGAGAGTTAACCAATCGGGACCAAACTTTGCACACATATGCATCTCGGGCCGGAGAAGGTTTTAGGCTACTTTGGGTTATCGATTGACTTATCGATTTATCGATTTTATTGATTTTTCACTATTTTCGCCCAAGGGTCGATAAGGACATGCCTACTGGGGTTATCCAATACGCTGAACACGAATATGGCAACCATTTTGTACCAAGTATTGATTTATCGATTTTACTGATTTTTCGCTATTTTTACCCACGGGTCGGTGAGGACGTGTATACTGGGGTTATCCAATACGCTGAACACGAATATGACAACCACTTTGTACCAAGTATTGATTTATCGATTTCATTGATTTTTCGCTATTTTTACCCACGGGTCGGTGAGGACGTGCATACTGGAGTTATCCAATACGCTGAACACGAATATGACAACCGTTTTGTACCAAATATTGATTTCTCGATTTTATTGATTTTTCGCAATTTTCGTCCAAGGGTCGATGAGGACATGTCTACTGGGAATGTCCAATACGGTGAACACGAATATGACGACTGTTTTGCATGAAGCATTGATTTTTTTTTTCGCTATTTTAGCCCACGGGTCGGTGAGGTCATGTCCGCTGGGGCTCTTGAATACGAATATGACAATCACATCCCACGAGAACACAGAGTTATCGATTTTTCTGCCTTCGCTTAGTGACAAGTAAGAACACATCCATTGGGGTTCTCCAACACAATGAACGTGAATATAGCAAGGATTTTATAAGAGTTTGCCAACAAAACAACTGTTCCTACTTTCTGACAGAGGTGAATGAAAAATGATTTCTGGGCTGATCATGAAAGTGACGAACGCTATGAAAGGATCGTTGGGTTTAACAGTTGTCGTCATCAGCGTTAAACTGCCGGGAGAAATGAAATACCCGAGCGAAGCCGGGCATACCGTCTAGTGGTCTATAAAATACTACACGACTGGGACTTCGCTTATCTTGACTTCGGATATCTCTCTCTCTCTGAGTAAGAATGCACCTCCATTGAACTCTCTCGCTTCCTTCAAAAGATTTGCCATCACAAGGATAACCTCCTATTAACAAAGGAATGGTGCAGTTTCAACTTTATGCATTGACTGAAGGTGATAGTGGTTAATGCCGAATTGTATTGAGAAATACTGATTTCCATTCATGATATACTAGTCTCAAATGTGGTCTTTAACCATCTAACGTCTGTCTTAAACAGCGTAATAAATGTATGAACGTGTGTATATGTATACTGTAGAGTCTCCTCTGCTTCTGCTTGTTCCACCGATAGGACTACTCGGGATGTCTGAATGAGCTATGGTTGAAATATAATATATTCTTTTGTTTGCTTCATCCTCACGATTTTACCTGTTTTCGATTTTTAGTCTTTCACTGAACTGATGTTCTGGAGTACTGAGCTCTTTTCAGACTGACTTAAAAATACCCTTCTGACAATTCTGAAGTTGAAGTCTCAATTTTCAGCTCTTGGAGCTGCTTTCTCACTTTTCCCCCTTTCCTTTCTTCATTTGTGGTTTATGCGAGCTTTCCCTGGTTCAACGTGTAGGGTCTGTAATTCTACTTGCGTAGCCTTCACTTGAAAAGCTGAAAGAAGATGGGCAGAGGACTCATTAGCGAACTCTTTTAGGAGTGTTTATACTTCGGCGCGACGCACGCGATCGTCGCGTCCAAGCAAACTGTTCCAATGCGATGGGTCCCCGAGTGGAAGCATGCACAAACAATGGTCGCGATGTGGTGGTTGGCGTTTTCCGTCGCGACGCGACTTCGCGGCGCGACGTCGCGCTCTGTTTATACTTTTTTCTTGAAAAACGACGCGATGGGCCGGATTCACATCGCGCCGGCTAGCAGACGCGGCGCGATGGTTTCGCCGATGTCGGATTGTTAATTGTGATGATATCAATAATTTCTCAATACAGAATTGTATTGAGAAATACTGATTTCCATTCATGATACTAGTAATCTCAAATGTCGTCTTTAACTATCTAACGTCTGTCTTCCTCCAAATCATGATCCTCGGAACGCCTGGATTTTTCACAAAGCTTTTCTGTCGCAGCTAGCTAAAGACTGAAGTGTTACGCTCGGAATGTTAACACCGGCAGCACGTGGAAAAGAAAGTGGCCACGAATTTTGGGACCAGTTTTTCCGCTGACCTGTGCACTTTCTTCAAGATGCTCATTAGAAAAGGAAGCTTTTCTTACTCGTGTATCCCCCATGCAATGTCAAGGAATCGTTATTTTAATATTCCTTCTCTTGAATCTAGAAGACGCCTCTTCGATGTCTATATGGTCTATAAAATACTACACGACTGGGACTTCGAAAAATCTAAACGATTGTTCTCAATGATAACATCCATAACCAGAGGTGGTGAATTCAAAATCTTTTATAGACGACCACGAACTTCTATTAGAGCTAGAAGTTTCACAGTGCGAGCGGGTGCGGCATATCTCTCTCTGAGTAAGAATGCACCTCCATTGAACTCTCTCTCGCTTCCTTCAAAAGATTTGCCATCACTAGGATAACCTCCTATTAACAAAGTAATGGTGCAGTTTCAACTTTATGTATTGACTGAAGGTGATAGTGGTTAATGCCAAATTGTATTGAGAAATACTGATTTCCATTCATGATACTAGTAATCTCAAATGTCGTCTTTAACTATCTAACGTCTGTCTTAAACAGCGTAATAAATGTATGTATGTATGTATGTATGTATGTATGTCTGAGCCTGGAGTTGCTTCTTTGTTTTTCTTGCTGCTTTGGCATAAAACTTACGGGACTAGACGGCTTATCATAGGCACACATAAACGTTGACGCTCATGTCAAATCGAGCTACGTATGTAATTCTGCGTGTACGCAAATTTGCGAACTTTGTCATGGCACAACCGCGAGACGCAACGGCTTCGCTACCTGTCGCGTCGCGCGTGTTGAAGTCGTCGCCGCGACGCCATCACCTCGCGAAAAAGTATAAACACTCCTTTTCGTAGTTTTTTTCTTTTTTTATCTATTGGCGATTTGACAAAATTCAAGAGAAATTATGCATGGTCTTCTTAATGCCACACCCCACTTACATTGTATGTATGTTCTTCGCCGAGACACCGCCTCTGTTTTTTGTATCTCTCGTTCCACCTCTTCACGGTCTATAATATATGATAATGTATGGGCAAAACGTTGTACTTGGTTTTGTATTTATACAATCCCAGCATCCTGCACATCTTGGTCGACAAATGTTCTCTCTTCCTGCATTTTAGTGTTTTGGGGCACCAAGAGTAAATGAAATAAGTAAACAAATGAATAAATGAGTAAATAAGCAGATAAATAAATAAGTAAATACGCTGCAAATATGCGAGTTAAACTAATTTTGTAGTGAAGCCTCAAGCGCTGCGTAAACTGAAATCTTCATGCGACTGAGAATGACTAGATGTCTTACTACTTCAAAGCAGTTTTCAACATTAAAACACAGGCAGTAAGAACTCTTTACAAAACGGGCACTAAAGCCGAGCGTAGGCGGGTTTCAGTCTTCAGATAAGCTCGAAGCGAGATCCTTGCTCAACACCATCGTTGCGCTTCCTCCAAATCATGATCGTCGGAACGCCTGGATTTTTCACAAAGCTTTTCTGTCGCAGCTAGCTAAAGACTGAAGTGTTACGCTCGGAATGTTAACACCGGCAGCACGTGGAAAAGAAAGTGGCCACGAATTTTGGGACCAGTTTTTCCGCTGACCTGTGCACTTTCTTCAAACAACAACACCGATGCAACCGGTCCGGCTGCTGCCTCAGTCAAGCGCTCTGCGTGCTTCAGTAATCGTGCCTGTGCATTCATGAGAACATGCTTAACTGCTTGCCTTCATCGAATCAGCGGTGCGTTTTTCGTTTTTCTGTCTTATTTCCTTCATTGTTATGTTAGGCAATCATATAGCAATGCCCATTTCGCATGTGCCCATTCGCCGAATGCGTTTTATTGGCCAATCGCATAGGCTTCATCATGATTGAGAGATGGCCAAGCTTCAGGAAGAAAGCTTTCACAGATAGGCATAGTTACGCTGCACCACATGTAAGCTGTGAATCATGGTTATTTTTGGCAAAATAGTATACCATAACTCAGGTTTCACAGACAATTTTCGGTAATACGTATATCGCAAGTATGGAAGGATGGTAGTTTTATTGTTAATCTGGAAGTAGTGTTTATTTGTTTGGGTCATTTATTCTGTTCATTTGTGGTCAGGGATGTATTAAGACCTTACCAAGTCTGTATAGGAAGTACCAGTCTGAATTTTTTCACTGAAACTTCCAAGAGCGTCTCTCTTCTATTACCCTCACG
The DNA here is from genome assembly GCA_000688135.1 of Ancylostoma ceylanicum. Classification (NCBI taxonomy): domain Eukaryota; kingdom Metazoa; phylum Nematoda; class Chromadorea; order Rhabditida; family Ancylostomatidae; genus Ancylostoma; species Ancylostoma ceylanicum. The sequence goes on from JARK01001383.1 coordinate 1,097,344, forward strand.
TCGAAAGAAAGCATTGTGCCTCGGCACTGTTTATAATAATGAAGAAGTACATATTTAATACTCTAGACAAGAGGAAAGCAACGACAGATTGAGTCTGCCTACTTCTTAGTCAAAGAACGTGACGTTTTGGAATATTAAAAAAAGGCAAAAAAAAGAGAAAGTTCAACATTCGTTCCGTACGTACTATTTCATTTCTACGGTAGCAGCGGTGACATAAAGGACATGATTTTCCCCAGTACATGTTTCCCCAGGTTGAGCATGTGAGGTTGAGATGAGTACTATAGTACTATAGTACTCACCTCAACCTCACATGCTCAACCTCTCACTTCATCTTAGTCTCATCTCACATCTCACATCTCAGAGAAAGCTATAAATTTCAGGGCTGCTAAATCCATATATCATTTCTGAATTTGTCTTGCAAATAGGAACGATATATGGGCCATTGGCAAACCAGAATGGGAACGCTTGCATTTGCCATTTGAATAGCCTCGTTTCCTCACCAAACGGCCCTTGTGTAGCGTTCGCAGTCCACCTCCTCTCTTTTGAGAATGCTCAAATACAAGGAGTAGGGCAGCTCCTACTTGTTCCTTAGATCGCAGCAGAACGATTGGTATCGAGCAATCTTTGCGAAAAGCTCGTCAATTCGCTCATTATCACGGTTCTTTTGCGTTGCTCAGTATGTCATGAGGTTCCTGGTTCTTTTTGTTCCATCCCCTCCCCCCCCCCTCCAATGCAACTGTACCCTCTCGGTTATACATATAACTGGAGATAACTTCAAGAATCCATGCAGTAACATCCAAGTAGATGATCTTCACAGGAGCTTTGGAATCTGTTAGGTGATCTAAAACTAGAACTTAATGGACTGGGTGATCTAAGACTGAAACTTAATAGATATCATACGAACAGAGGTGTAGTCGATCTGCTGAGGAAGTCGACGTAAAACCCACGATGGCGGTTCGGGTCGGAGTAGTACATACCTCCATAAGGGAACTAGCCTGAGGCCATACGCATGATTGAGATTATCCAGGGTTGACCGTGTTAACATACGAGGCTAGGTTGAAAAGTTTTCGGAATGCACAATATAGTTGCTGTTTTCCAAATATTTTTATGGCATTGTATTGGGAAGACCTTTAAATGAGAAGACTGAAAATGTCAAGTCGATCTGACAAACAGTCAGTTTCTGACAAGCAGTTCAGTCCAAGCAACTTGAAATGCACTCAGCTATTTATAGAGACGGATTTCAGGCGGTCATTAAATTTTTTATTTGGAGGGGAAAACGGAAAGGAAATCAAATCCCATCAGAGTGATGGTTTAAGCACCTCATCTCTTTATTTCCTAAACTTAGTTTTTGGGCCTGGAAAATAGAGCGTAGCTACACGCGAACAGAAAGTGAACCAAGCGCAGAACGTCGAAGAAAGGCCACTATTCTAAAAATCATGACTTATAATAAAGCGCTTACTCTGTGTGTGTGTGTGTGTGTGTGTGTGTGTGT
>JARK01001383.1:1100414-1120140 GCA_000688135.1 Ancylostoma ceylanicum
ACGCCGGCGTCCAAAGTGGGGGGAGTCGGGTCCGCCATTGTGATAAGGGTACGCCGGCGTCCAAAGTGGGGGGAGTCGGGTCCGCCATTGTGATAAGGGTACGCCGGCGTCCAAAGTGAAGGGAGTCGGGCCCGCCGTTGTGATAAGGGTACGCCGGCGTCCAAGGTGAGGGGAGTCGGGTCCGCCGTTGTGATAAGGGTACGCCGGCGTCCAAAGTGGGTAAACGCCTGCGAACGGGTCGACAGATGGTGAAGAGGTGAGCCGGTGCAAAGTAGCGAGGAAATGCTCTCAATCAGGTTTATCTTTGTTCAAATTGTCCTCTGGCGCCTAAATACAGTGAGAAAGTGCCAAGGGCCCGGCCTCAGCAGTGACTCTTACACCACTCATGCCATTCTGCCCACATCACGTCCCCTCCTGCTTGTTCTACCTTCATTTGTGTCTGAACACACCGCTCCGTCCTCCTTTATATGTTCATGCTGATTGTTATTAATGCATCACTCCAAGCAAACAAAGAAAGATAAACCATTTCCCGCGTTCATTCCAGGTTGAATCGGTTACATATAGCTACGATTAGCTATTTCACCCGAGAGAATGATTAAATTGCTTTGAGAGACGCGAGCAGTTCTCTTTGATCAGTCCATTTTTTATGGGGAGGCATATAGGGAAAACGAAGCGAAATCTACATGCCCATTATTCTTCCAGGGTGGCGAGGTGAAGTCATGCGAGCGAAGCGAGCATAAAGAAAAGTCTGGAAGTCCGGCGTCAGCCGGACGGCCAGACTGGTTATAGATAAAATGCCTGAAGTCGTTCTTGCGAGTGGCAATCTAAAGTGTACGAAATCGAGAAGGTTTTGGACATCTCTTGTGTACAATAATTCTTTATTTCACAAGAAATAATAAGTCCAGAAAACTTTTTGAAAGGACGGTGCCGCATTTCCATAATCCTGAAAGGAACGTATTCCAATGAGAAACTTACTTAGAAAGTTTCGAACAGTTTCCTTGGTCTGAAAAGGAGACCGTAACGGAAATAGAGCTTAGATTTAGTACTACCCACTAAATATCTGACAATATTGGAAACATTGATGATACCACAAAATAGGGGCCGAAGAAGGAACGGTCCATTTATTGCGGTGCAGTGGTGGTGGTACCTCTTTTCGCTCCTGCCGAGGGAATTTCGCTGAATATCAGAGAAGATGTTACCTTATCATATCGAGCAAGAATTTCGGGAGCATTTGACGCGGAAGTTCAAGCAAACTGCCCTCTTCCGGTCATATAAAACATCGTTGTATCTCCATGCCACCATGACCGTTTTGTAAATACCTACCTCTTGGTGGAAACTTGTGAATATCAAACTCGAAAATTTTCCGCATCTGCTTATTTTTCTCCATGGGCTTCATCGTACCCCTACTCGTCTACTGGAGTCAAATTTCGTCTGTCTAGGGAAAGGTAATGGGTAAGCGACGTGTGAAACCTATCTGTAGATGGTTATTTTGGATACTTCAGAGAAGGCCATTATAGGGAAAGAACGGATGGCTTGGAAGAGATTGGACAAAGTGCGTTGAGCTTCTACGGGAATTAGGAATAATATGAATAATCGGATGGATGATACTTGTTTTGTTTTTATTGTCATTCCGGAAACTTTTCAACCCATCCTCGTATCTCAAACTTACCCATCGTTAACATAAGCGTCAACACGTTTATCATAACGCAAACGGCACGAACTAGTCCCAGGTATTTACCTCACCAATATTCCAGTTTCAGTGCCTAGAATATTAATCTGGTTGCTCTTGAGGAAATCACATACAATGGCAGATATCATCCATTAAAAACGTGAAGAAAATCCACGATTCAAATTCAAGAAAATACCTTAGAGTAGACTTCTACGAAGGTTTCTGCTGATATTTGTCTACTGTTATTTTTAATTTCGCCAGGGAGCTTGATAAAATACAATCGATTAGATTAAATTAAAATTCAAATTAAATTTAATATGGGGCAAATCCACCCACTTTTCTAAGCAAGGAAGGCTTATTAGAAAAAATATGTGATGCGTTCGCATTTCTGGATCATTTCCGCTTACAGTTAGGGAATAAGGGGAAGTGTTGTTTTCAGCTGGACCCAATATTGTTCAATGTTTTCGGCAAAGTTTTGCTACTAAACTTTCTTTTCCGTTTCGAGCAAAGTTCAAAGTTAAGCTAGGTGCATGATCTACTTGAAATCGGCTTTTTCTGTTTTGAAGATGACCTTAGCCCCATAAATCTTTCATGAGTTTCAGAACAATTAGTATTCGCTGAAGTATGTACATAAGAGAACATCTTTCACGTGGGACAATGTATTCCATCATTGAATTTACTCGTAATCTACCTGTTTTTTCTTCATCGTACTACGGAGCGAGTTGCCTCAAAGTGAGTATACTTACAGTGAACCAGTAGACCACGCTCAGAGCAAAAATAAGAGTTTAGTGAGAATGAAAGAGTCATAGAGTTCGCTTCAACAGAGCATTACTTTTTCCTACGATGAGAGGGGGTGCGAACGACTACATAATTATGGCCCATAACCCTTTTGCGGTGCAGTGAGATCGTTTTGACAGAGCAGTCGTTCCGATTTCTTCTAACAGTCTAAATCTCTGATGACAAATATTTCTATTTTGTGTATGAGTATAAGTTATATTTTAGCATATTCCTTTAGTATATTAATTGTTACGAGAGGTGCTACAGAAAATGCCTACCATATCCTAAAGCGTAGATTAATCGGTGGTGAGCTAGCGGATTGCTCACGCCTGTCAGCGCGCTCTTTATCCTCGTCTTATTTGAAGAAAAAGCCTTACGTTTCAATGAGCTGTTACATTTTTACTCCGCTGCCAGCTGCGAACGAATAGGCGAGATACATACGTGTTAGTAAAGCACTGATCGTTTGTTCCAAAGTTTAGTCAACAAGCAATCTTGCGATGACTTGTTGGTTTTCAGTTGATATTTTCTCATGACAGTTTTCGGTGGTGTAGCACGTTTCAGGATTAGGTCTTTTTATAGTAGCAATGACATTCCGAGGTGTGTTCTACGCGTAAATTTGTACCGCCCACCGTCAGTAAGACGATGGCAAAACAATCTATGGTAGGCTGTAACACATTTATCGGTCTTTCGTGCTTTCTCAGGAAGAGGAAAAAAGGAAATTTTGGACCCTTCCGTTGTAATGAATGAGTGCCGGGGTTTTTCGATCAATTTCCACGTCTTACAAGGGTATGACACTTGGTAGATATAGCCATTCATGGCTATATGAAGCCAAAGAGAAGGCATAAAGGCCACGTGCATACTGCCTTATGCTGCTTACGACGCTGATCTCAAATCCGTTTTCAAAACAGGCAAATCTACTCTCCATGATGAGTCGTGCCCATTTTTGGTATTGTGTACATAGCAGCTGTGAAAAGCATTGTATCATTGCTCGGCAAGATCCTAACCTAGGAGTGCCTTTCTAGAGGAAGAGCCTTAGGCCTAGAATAAGACCTACGTACTATGCTTACGCTCAAGCCTTTGCATGCTCTTAGGGTTGGGACTAGCCTAGCGCTTTAGGATAGGTTACCAGGGTTAAAGCTATAAACACTAACACCAAAAGGGTGTTCCTCAAACTTTTTCGCTTTTTGCTGCTGTTCTTTTGTTCTCTCATGTCCAGAATGTAATAGTCACACTTTGTGATCTACGGCCAAGGACACAAGCGCATTCCCTTTAAAAGCTTGACCAGGCTGGATGCATCCACTGTAGCAGTGGAGAGCTTATTGTTAGATTAAAAATTGATATTCGCAGAATTATAACGTGCAGACTGGCGAGGTGTTTGGGAAGAGGAATAGCAATAAATTTCAAGTTACCGGACTCTGATGGAGATGTCGGCGTCGAAACTTTGGCCGAAATAAGAAAATGTAAACGTATGAGTTCACTGCTCAAGCTACTTCCATGTAACTGATAATCGTTCAGATGAAATTCCGAAAAATTGAATATAGTAAAAAATTCATACGTTCGGACGCATCACTGAGATTACCCACGGAAGACGTGTTAACGTACCCAAATTTACATTTTACCTGGTACCGTTGAAAATGTTTACTCATACGTGGCATTGTTTATACCTGGCTGCTGCCCCTGTGTCATCATACTTATGAAATGGCTATGAAATTATCCATCCTTCCACTGATGCATGCGGGTCCGGGAGCCACATACGTCATTGAGATTACCCAGAGTTAATTTGTTGACACGCAAAATTTACCTTTCATCAACGTGACCATCAATACGTTAATCCCTGGGTAATCTCAGTGATGTATCCGTGCCCAGCACTGCCTCCACTACTGAGCCAATTTAGGTGGTAGAAGACCGAAGGAGGGTAAACTCGACTTTGTGACTCAATGAGCAACACTCACTATGCGACATCGCGGAGCCGGGATAAAGATACCCTCTAGGGATGCAAGGATAGGTACTTTCACAGCCATGATTACCCTTGGTAACAGCACTATATAGACAACGTCACGTACGATAAACATGTTGATAGGTGCTATCTAGGTAAAGGGTAAATCCGGCCACGTTCGCACGTTTACCACAAATAATCTCGATGATGCATCCGGTCCTGGATGGTACAGCATTGCCATGCCTCTCAAGACTACACTTGCAAATGAGACGAAAACGTCTCTCATTGCCTTCATCGTTCATTTCACGTCTTCTCCAGCCTTTTACATCGTTACACTGCGCAAATTTCTGTCAAATTGAATGCAAATGGTCTCATGCATACTCTCACGTGGCCGTCTGGTAGTAAAGAATGATCCTTGAATTGTAAATTTGGTGCTTGGCAGATCCAGGAGGGCATTCAAATTAGTCAAAGCGTTCTCTGCACATAGTACAACTGCAGCGTTTTTAGTCCTCGCAACAGCCGTTGCTAGTCAATTTGCTCTTTTTGTTTTGGCAATGAACTTTTAGAAAGAAAACAGAATGATGTCGCTGCACTTGTCGAACAGAGGGTCTTAAAGGGTCGCGTGTCGGAAATATTCGACCATCTCAAAGCGAAGGCGACTACAGAAGGTGCTATTCGAACTAATGTACTTCCTTGAGTGAATTCTGCTTGTGAAAACATCTGGGTCCTATTCCTACAAGAAAGGGCATGAAAAGGGCATGAAATTGCCGAGATTTTTTTATTTCACTGCAGCTGACGGAATCGGGGAGTCATCGGTCCTTGGAGGACTGACTCAGACGGCGCTAACGAACGCCTCCGCGACGCTGTTCCGCTCCGTACGCGCGGCCCTTGTGAATTCGGCCGGCCCCGTCCGCGCTCTCGACACTCAACGTGTCGCCCGAAGCCCGCCCGCCCCTGATTGTGCTCTAATCGCGCGAGCCTCAGGACACCTTTTCTAATCCGTCGCACGCGACTGCCGCCCGCGACTCCGATGATCAATATCCACAACTTGATGCTGTCGTCGTCGGAGCTGTCTCTTCTGCTGTGATGCTGTAGTGCATGGGAGCTGTCCTCGCCGTCGACATGAGCAAGTAAGTGTACGGTCCATCCATCGTTCCATGCATGAGTGCGCGCGTGCGTCGAAGGTTCGCGCTGTTTTATCGCGCCGTATTCCCGGTGGAAATGAGCTACGCATGGGTCATTTGCCGAATGATGTTCGCAGTGAAAAAACAATGAAGCCGAGAGGACGTCCCGCGGGACAAATCATCCGCTAACAACGCGGCAAACTCCCTACTCCCTCTAGTCTAGACGCACTTTTTCGTCGCTGTCGACGAACTCATCACACTAGTCATCTCGTCCCCAGTTTTTCATGCCAGTAATGTTGCCGAGTCTTGCTCAATGGTTGTCTTGAAAAAGGACTGTCGCTAGGACGACGGCGCCTCCAGCTGTGGCTCCACGGAGTTGGGATTCCGTGGAACCCGCTGGAGCCGTTAATTTCGCACGCTGTTTGCCCACCTGCCCCTGTTCTCATATTAATGAGTGCTGAGCAAGTGTCCGGTTGCGCGCCACCTTGCTCGGCTTTTCCTGGTCGACTTCGCGTGTCTGGCAGGTCGTGATCTGCTTGTGAGCGTGTGTTGTCGTGCAATATTCATCACTCCGTGGCGTCGTAGGGAACAGAATTTGTCAAAGAAGCCATTTTTGTTTTTGTGTTCATCGCGGGAAAGTGCCCCCAGGGTATTTTCTCGCGGAAAAGACGAGGGTGCTGCGCTCCTTCCTGGTTCCTGTATGAGTCTTGCTCCCATTACTCCTCTCTCTTTCCTTCCATCCACTTCCAGAGAGATTTGCGCACCTCCTCTTCTCCTTCTGACCTCGAATTCCGCAGCCGCTTCATTTACAGCTCCAAGTGCTCTTTGCACTTGCTCTGCTGCTCATTTAGCTCCTAATCTCTGTGACCGGCCGTAACCAATTGCATTTCCGCTGTCCTCAGCGATTACGCAGGCAATTATCACAGCTCATTGGCGACTATCGTGCCGCTTCTCGAGCCGTCCGTCGGTCACTTTCGCCCCCGTCGCCCGTCGGCGCAGCAATTTATCACGCAGCGAAAAGAGCCCATAATCATGCGTAAGCATTATGAATTCTATAGGAACACGGGTGCGACACATATCGATCAGAAGGCGAGGAGGACGAGGCGAAAGCGGAGAGTGGAGGCCGAGTGTGGGCAGTACACTCGAGTCGAGAAGTGCCTCGACGAGCGATTCGCAGTTATTCCCCCTGACAAGAGGTCGCGCCTTCACTTGCGGCGACGAGCACGCGGGAAACGCCTGCAAAATATTTACCTTTTTTGACGGATTGGCCTTGAAAGGACAGCTCGCGGCTTTTTCTCCGAGACTACTTGGCTTTGGCGAATTTCTGGACCTCAAGAGTAGTCGATCTCTGAGCGAAAGGTGCTTTCTCAAGACAGGGAAAATCTGTTGCTGCATAGTGGGAACTGCTGCTTCCTCTTAAAAAGAAGCTGCAGCTAATGTTTGCACCCCTAGTTACCCCCAAAGGAAACCAAAAATTGAAATGACATCCATTGATCCCTGAGCGACAACCGCACCTTTGTTGACGCAAGCCATCGCGGAACCAACAAGTCTATTACGATTACGTCTAAGCAATTTCTGGTGGCGACGAAAACATAGGTTCTGGGGGATTTATGCAGAACATTGAGGGTGTCATGACGGGTGAAAGATTGTATCTACTCATGGAGTCGTACATAGCACGTCAACCTTCCATAAACTTTGAGTGTGAACCGTCTACTTTCACCTTTCTGTGGAATTGAGCACTAAATTTTCATGGACAAGCGTCGAAGCTGTCATTCGTAATCCGTCACGACGTGCGAAGAGCAGTGAAATATGTACAGTAACATTTCTGGGAGGGTTCTAAAAAGAGAACTACAAGAGATCAACTCCAAAGTTCCAAAGGAAACATCAATGTTTAGGTGCATTGCCCAAGGCGATTTTGCAGGAGAAACCCACCATTTCCACCCAACTGGTCCTGAGAGATCAGAGATTTCCTTGCGCTACCATGCAGCGGTGAGACGGCCGAGTGGGTAACGCGCCGAGTTCTTAGGAAGAAACGCGAAGGTTTGAATCCCGTTGGTGGTGGCTGCTTCGCAGTTTTGTATTCTGAGATTTTACCCTTGCCTGGAGAAGTTTCAAAGGTTCAAGAGCACCACAGGATGACATTACTGCACGAGCCAAAACAATTATGCTATCATCCCGAAGCATGGATTTGTACAACAGCACAGTAAACAATCCTTAACGCTGGTTCTTTCTATGGGAGGACGTCGCAGGATACTCCAGGGAGACAAAAATTACGGAACGGGTTCAGAATCATTCACAATTACCTAGTGAAATAGTGTCATAGGATAAACGAAAACAGCCACGTTCGTACAAAAGAGGACAATACTCAAAATGGTCACCTTTTGCTTCAATGATCCTCTTCACTTTTTTTTTCGAAAAGTCGTTCACAGCCCTTGTCGGGGCTTTTCGGAACACCGCCAGAATTCATCCCAATCATTGTCCCAAATGTTGTTCCCCGCGTCAAGAGTTGTTGATCGAGTAAAGGACTTCAATATGCTCCGGATAACATGTATAATGAATTACTGGTTTCGATTTTGTTGAGTTCGATCGTTAACCACCATACGTCCCAATGTGATCTCATCGTAATGGAGACCGAAATGTTCTTTGACCTGTTTTTCCCTGTAAACCTAGATTTATGGGTGCAAGCACCACGGTATTGGAAGGTCTATATTTCTTCTCAAAAGAGCCAGAGGCGCCGGATAAAGCATGTGATGCAGCGCAAGAAGTCGTAGTGAGAGCTCGGTTCTATAGTTTCGTCCCACCCCATAGTAGAGAATTTCACCAAGGAGCAGCAGGAAAGCATCGAAATGGAAGGAATCACCCCACCTTGGGAACCTACAGGGGAAAGTGTGGAAAATAGATAAAACCAACTGACCAGTAGCCTACACACCATTTCCTCTGTGTATCCAGGTTATGATAAGCTTAGCGTTTTTCTGTGACAAGCAATCTTAACGAACTGTTTTCGATGTTGTTAGTAATCACAATGACTATTAGTGCTTATCTTTTCCAATTTTCTTTTTAAAAATAGGAGAGAACGTTCACAGCTAGTATGGTAGTATGGAAGCTGAATGATGAACCGAGTTGTTCTCCGCGATAAAAAGGCGGTCATCTTAGCCCTCGGAAATTCACTAAATCTACCAAGTAGCCATTCTGTACTTCTACCCTCTAACGTCTCTTAACCAGTCCATCAGGGCCTCGATGCATAATCTAGACTACGCAGGGTAAATGTGTTGACGTTCCTGTTAGAGTTGGGTAAATTTGTGTTGAGCTAACACGTCTACTCTGGGTAACCTTAACTGAATGGTGCTACGAATTCATCTTCTTTTGAGGTATGACAAATGGCGTGAGCTTTCTGCAAGCACGTGCACTTACGTCACTTGTACTTCTTTTATTACGGTCCTAAACTGGGTTTTCAAGGCGTGAAGTGCCGCTCGTGTAGAGTTACACCCTGTCAAATGTAAAAAAATCTCCGAATGATTCATCGCGTTTGGACCGGTTGTGCACATTTTCTGTTACTTCAGCATTAGTGTAAGCCTGTAGAGAGATTGTTCCTACGTATAAATATATGTAGCTTCCTTCGTCCAACAAATTATGCAGTGGATGAATATTCATGAATTTACCGCGAAGTATCCCTCTTCCGAGTGTTCGAGAGCATCGCTGTTTATACGAGATGGCTCAAAAGTCTTTGACCTTTGTTTAAGTGACGAGCAAAAAAATGTGTAGAAAACAATCTTGACAAAATAAGGAGGGTTAGGCATCGGCGTCCGTACCATCAGAAATCTCGCTGCGGCAGTTTCGAAAATTTTAGAAGTGATTTGCTCCTAGTAATTGTCTGATTCTGCAAGCTAAATATTTACTTTGTTTGGCTCATAAAATTGTGATATAAAATTTCATAGGCCATTTGAAACGGCTTTGTTTTAGCAGCCTCCTACTCCGCACCACATGAACTACAGATTAGGCATGAAATTATGGCCATTCACTTCGTTTCTAGCGCAGCAGAAGAAATTTTTGATTCTCAAACCGAAGTTGTGTGGATTTGGCACATATGGGTGCTTGTATTCATGAACATGCCCTGGAAGGTTGTGATCCACTCGTTCTTCTAAAGTTGACGATATTTTCGGACTAGAGTGTTTATGCTTTGTAAAAACGACTAGTTTCAATCACTATTGAGGAGTAATGGTAACAGTAACGAGGTGTAACATGCGTATTTTGCTTGAGAAACTTGTCCACTCCAGGTGAGCTGGAAGCATAGCCCCTTCCCGGGAACACTCATGAATACGTGCACTGGGCGCCAGAGTGGGTCTGCTATCAAAATGTTGCCTAGCCTAAATAAGAACTTCAATTCGTGCCTGAGTAAACGGAGCAGGAATTTTATTGACTCTTATGAAGAAAGGTGCCACGAGGTGATGGAAGAAAAAGTACTGCTATAGATATTTAGCTAATAATTATCCATATTAACCTTCACAGTTGTATCGTTATTGTAACCACACATGTCGAGCACTTAGCTAATTTGATATGCTTCTTATAGATCAGGTTCTGAGAAAGTTACAGAAATGAAAATGGAACCTCAACAGCTCTTATGCGCCTCTTTCTATCTGGACTCTGACAAGAGCAACGTGCCCATGATTCAATGATCCAATGGTTTTTGTTTCCTTAGGAGTGAATAAGTTTCAAATCGGATAATTCTTATTTTGACTCCTTCGCAAGATTTCCTGTTGTGTAAAGAAAAAATTTTTAAACGGAAACCTATCTCGTTTCTTCCCAGACAAGTAAAGTGCTAATTTAATATAAACCTCTCCCAAGGCTTTTCAGTGGAGAGGAGTGGTAGTAGCTAAATGTGTAAGGGGAATGCGCACAATATCCCTATGGGAAACGACGAGGTTGGCGGGAAGGTTCTGTTGCCAAGTACCTTGTAGTAGATTTTCTATCACTTCCGTGTAGTTTTCGTAGGCTTCTTGTTGTGGCTAATTTTGTCTTTTAACGCCCCAATTTAAAAAGGATGAATTACGATTTTTTCCATGCTTTACTACCGTGGTCAGATATGCCTGGAGTATGGTATGGCTTGGATGAGGATCGTATGACGTTGAGAACCGTCATCCACTCAATCCGCCGATTTAGGAGCTTATTTCCGCTTGGATACGGACTCAATATGGATAGTGAAGAAAAAAGCGCACTTCATGGGAGTGGCTTCACGCTCTACTAAAGCTAGGGGAGCTCTCAAGTTTCGCTCGTATACTCATCCGTGGACTTCAGATCCACTAATGATTATGGGAAGATATTTGTTCTACGGTATTCTTCCTCATTCCTTAGAACGCATTCTTTTCGGAGGTGGTTAGGCAATCTATTCGCGATTTCCAATTTTGAGTAAAGTTCAAAGAGATGAGAAATGAGAGAAAGAAAAATGTATGGAAACCAAAGTTGATGAGTGAAGCAGAAAAACCCAATTCTCCATGGCTAGATGTTTTTGTAAGTGATCCCCACACTTATTTCGTACGTCTCTATTTCTGATTTAATGAGTGCCCAGCTGCTTGCTACGTTCTGTGCCTTCATGGGTGTAGGTGTGTCGGCCAAACGCCGAGCAGCGTCGCGCGGCTCTCCGAGGACATCTGAATGCGCTCTAATTGTCGGTCTTCCATATGCAAATCTCTTGAGCTGTTCGACGCGCCAACGGAAGGGCGAAAGGAACGACCGAGTACACATTAGCAGCGATCACATCGTTCGTGAGGCCAGTGGTTTCGCTAGGGGGTTCACCAGTTGAGGAAACGCTGGTTGTTCGAGGAATGCTGCAGCTAATATGTTCTGCGTGACAGCAAAGTTTTTGACTGAATGGTCCACCATTTCTTCATCTCTGATGTAATTTCTACTCGTAATCTTATTCATACTCACTAGCGGATCTGAGTAGCAAAAACGCGTCGCTCCAGAACTGCTCAGGGATTGCGACGCAGTGCCATTGAACGAACAAAAAAGAAATCAGTATAACAATTAGTGTACGTGTGGTTCTTAACCGAACATGCATACATACCTCCATCTATAAGATAATGTAATCACCTAGTGTAAACGTGAGTCTTATCATATTGGGGAGATTTCTTCCACTTTTCCTAAGGTAAAAATTATGATTGCAATTGCCACTGATCAAAAGATAGTGACGAACCATCCACACTCAGTGGAAGGAGCTTATTCCCATGAAAGATGCATTTCTTCTTCCATAGAGATTAAAATGAGTCTCATGACCAGTACGTTCGTTTTTTGTCCGGTTTTTCTTTTTATTTCTCTGGTTTTCAATGGGTTTGGAAAGATTCGATCGTATAGGTCGCCCGTGTTCGAATGTTTCTGTGCTTTTTGATTTGGACGTCTTGGTTATCTCAAGCGTGTATGCCCACTTCCATGCTCTACAACTATGCAAATATGGTGGCAGCGCGAAAACGGAAACGGCGTAGAAATCTAGGGAGAATCACGTTACGACGTGCAATGCTTTACATGGTAATTCCAGGAAATTTTCTTCAGATGAGTTGTCATTATCACGAGTTTCCTTATCATCTTTCTAGAAAAATGTTTTTAGGAGACACGTTGATGAAGGGCCACAGCTGCATTCTAGCATACAGCGGTTACTTATGTTTCTATTTGTTTGCAACTTGAATTTTCTAATGGGTCCCAAAGATACTGAAATAACTAAAATGACCGTCTTTACTTGGCCACCTCTTTTTCATAGCTAAGTAGTATGTAAGCATTCATGGCTCAGACTTTGGTGCATCCGTTTTGCATCGGCAGTCCTATTATAAGGGCTATTAAAAGCTTTCACAAAAAATAAGATAGGAGAAAAGGAGAAAATAGATGTAGAAGAAATAAATGAGCCAGGTACAACAGAAATGTAAAAAGAAATAGAAATAAAGCAACACAAAAGCAGGTTAATGGAAATAAGGTTGCATTAAGAAAAATATTTTGAACTCTGAGGGAACAAACCTGGTTTGCTCTAACAAGGGAAAGATACTTGATCAGTATCGCCTTCCGCAGTGAGATATATATTGACTTACGCAGCTCTCGATGCTGATTTCAAATCTGTTTTCATCTGCTCCTAAATTCGACCCTGCGACGAGTTATACCCGTTTTTCCATGTCAGAAACGCTAACAAAGCTCGCACAAGGTCCATGTGAGCAATGGCGCAGTGGTAGGTTTCTCGCTCTTCAGGGCAAAGACCCAGTTCTTTTCACAGCTTGATGTTTTGCATTTTCCTTACATGTACTCTTTTCCTCTGAGAATCCATTCTATGCGGTTGCATGAGGTTTTCCACCTACATATAAATTGATCTTTTCGAAGTTTGGAAACATTTGGAAGGATTTCCACTGCACCGATATTGGAAACATTGACACTGCTGACTTGACCAAGAGTACGGAGATTAGGCTTCAAAAGTTTATGCGTTTTTTCAAAGGTGTACTGAGAATCGAAATTCAACATCGGTATAGGGAGAATGCTTCCAAATGCTGCCAAACTTCCAAATGATCATTTTGAAGGTGGAAAACCTTATGAAAATGCTAAAAATGGATTCTCAGAGGAAAAAAAAAATAGATGGGAGGGAAATGCAAAACATCAAGCAGTGAGAGGTACTGAACCCGCGTTATTGGTCCTGAAGAGCGAAAACTTGCCACTGCGCCACGATTCAGCTGGCTCGCCAACATTGTGCGCCCTACGTGACATGGAAAAACGGGTATAACTCGTAGCAGAGACAAATTTAGGAGAAGATGAAAACAGATTTGAAATCAGCGCTGCGAGCTGCGTAATGCAGTATACACGTCGCTCTGAACGAAAGACGATGCTGATCAAGTATCCTTCCCTTGTAAGATTTTATTGCCCTAGCCCTTCTGGAAGTGCCCTAGCCGGAGACTTTTTGGTACACGTGTAGCTGCATGTCATCAGGGCTGGTATTCATCAAACGAAAGACTAGGAAAGGAAGGTTGTATGTATGTAATCAGATAAATGTCTGAGTTATTTATTAAACAAATTAAATTTATTCGATCTTTATCCGGTAAATACTCTACTAGCCTGGTCTCGCTTCTACTTTTACCATATGTCAAGGCATCTATCAAAACTGATCATGGACTGGACATGCGCATGGTTACTCAGTAGTGAACACGTCGTTGTGAAAACGATCAATGACGATAAACGGCCGACTGCGATCGCCATTAAACCTTCCCATAAGTAACTTTATCCAGAACACATGGAGTTTTTATTTTACAACCTTCAGCATCGGCAGTAGCCCTCTTTTGGTGCGGAACGCTGGTTTAACACCTCTTATTATTCCTGATGTTGTAACCTGATGCTAATCCACGGCTGATAAACTGCACGTGTTTCTAGGCTACGAATACATAGGCTTTTCCGTGCAGAGACTCTTGCTTCACGAGAGATCGTGCTGAAAATGCTTTTGCACACCCGTCCTTAGTGTTCATAAGGCCAGCAAAGGCTGCAATCCGAGTCCACATCAGCGGAATTCGTTAGTTGGCTCACATCGGCGGGAAGACGTAGCAGCGCAAGTGATTCAGCAAGGAACAGATCGATAAGAAAGCGAAAAAAGCAAACGACTGCCAGAAATGTTCTCCACATCTGGCATGCCACCCGGGCAGGACTGCTACTGGGCTTCTTTCGCTCATTTCGTGCATGCTTTGGGAAATTTCGTGCGTGTTTGGCAGCTCCAGCGCGTGGATTTCGTAAGCGTCTGCTTGCTCGCACAGCTCTGCTTGGTGACTGCGGCTTCCTTCATGTTCATTCTGCGATTCATCCTCATCCTCAGAAACTAGGATGATTAGAGTTAAAAAATAGGTCCAATCCTTGTTTCCACCTCCCTCGTTTTCTCGGCCGAGATCTTTCCATCCTCTCTGCTCCCTTTTCTTCCTGCAGTTCCGTTCGCTCCGTGGAAACGGCAGGAAACGGAGCGGAGCCGTATTTCAGTACCTATCGCTTCTTTATGTCCACTGCTGCATAGCAATTGGCAGTCGATTCGAATGAAATGGATATGCCTAGGTGGGGCTGCTGCTGCCCGAGGCTTTCATATGTCTACCTTATGAGGGCCTCCTCTCTTGCTCACGCTCGCCATGCTCGCGTTTTTGTTCAACTGGAGGTGGGTTCTGTGTGAGGAAAACAGCACTTCTGTTGAAGGAAGTTCGTTCCAAATTCGCTTTGAAAATCATGGAGTTGTGCTACAAGGGACATTTTTCATGGAACAACTATTCCTCATTGGCTCAAGCAAACAAATTTTCAGGAGCAAGTCATTCCTTCGATCGTCATCCGGGCCATCGTACCCGTACCCCCGCACTCACACCACTCTCATGGTAGTCCCGCCTAGTCGACCCATAGGACCGGAGGAAGTCACTAGCGCCAAAAAGCAGGTAACGTCTACTATTTGTTATGTAGTTGTGCGTAGCGTTCCGGCAATGGCCTCTCGTCCAGAGCTCGTTTCCTCCGTTTGATTGTCAGCGCTTTCTTACTGCATGTATTTTTTCCCGTTGCCATGTCGACCTAACGACAGGGGGACTGCAGTCTGCAGACCGCCGTAGCCGTCAATGGCGGTGACGGTTGCGGCTTCTTTGCGTGGTGTTTGTTCACGCTATCACCTGGACGAGACTTCCTGAGATCACGATTATTTATTTATTTGCGTATTTACTACGCATATAGGCGCGTGTCGTTCTAGTGCAGAGCCAGAAAATATCACCTAGGGAGAAAACATGAACTAAATTAAAATTAATTAAATTAACGGATGGAAGCAATATTATATTATATAATAACACAGAAAGGAGGTCAGGTGCAAGTCGAGTTATTACGCAGACACTCAAGTATTTATAATGTAGCTGTACGTATGTGTATGTGGTTCTAATGAGAATCACTAGTTTCCGGAAAAGACTTCCTGAATTTTCTCAAGAGAAAGTGGTAGCCCTGCTTTGTTAGAGCCAATTTTTCAAGAGGGAGAGGCTAGAGCTGTGGAGGCAAGCACCCACACAACCGTAACCACAACCATATAATAAGCTGTAAAGAGATGTTTAATGGGTTACGATGTGGCATGCTTATTTGGGAGACGCTGAAAAAAAAGCCCCTCTGGAATCCCTTTTATGGGAAAGCCCGACCCCTCAAAGCTGTCAATAAGAACATGAAATTTCTCTGCTACGCGAAATAAGCTCCTCAATCCATGTTCCTTAGATTTTCAGACTAAACTAGTTGATTTCTCTTCTGCTTCTGAGAAATTTTCTAGAATATGCATAATTCATTTAACACCTTTTTATTTATTTATTTATTTATCGGTCAAAATTTGAACAAAACCTGTTTCATAACTACGGCCATAATGGTTAGCCAAAATAAAATTAAAGTCAAACATCAACAATACAAGCCATTTACGGCACTCTGGCTATACTTTTCGGCAACATCGTGGATGCCAGACCCAGGCACCGTCCTGACTGGTATCTTCTTTCTGAGAAAGATTCTACTCGAACTAGTATGAAGTTCAGCAATAATTGCCTTTCTGCAAAATCCCGAAAAGCACAGCAGCAAAGGGAAACATTTGGCTGCGATCCTCCTGACTTTCTGCTGCAATTCTTCCGTTAATGTTCTGTGCACACACGTGCTGCTGAGGTCTTCTGCATTTTCTCATCATTGCGTCAATTTGGTACCATCCGAGGACCATTTTACTATGTGTTCTGACCACTTTACCCGTACTCTTCATAGTCAGAAACCCAAGATTGTGTTGAAATCTTAGTGAGAAAGTTTCTCGTGGCTGCTGCTTTTGACCAAATGATCAAAATCTCTTTCTGCTTTAGTTCTTCCGAGAGTTTGAGTGAGCTCGGCATTCTGAGCACTGTTACGCTACAATGTTTGTTGCAACTCAGTAAGTAGTAAAACATGTTAATCTGTGAGTAAATTCGCTACAATTTCCCAATATAGAAGAGATAGGATTCCTCGAAGGACTCTCTAGTATCATCTGAGCGCACATCTCACACCTCACATAGCGCGATGTGACATTTCCGAGCGACGAAGCGAGCGCCTGCGATCGAATGAAACAGAACTACATATTCATCATCCACGTCATCTGAATCCTCGCTTTGTCAGCGTTTTGTACGCTATTCATAACATACACTGTCATTGCTTCAAGTGGTGGGTCGAAGGGTTCACATAGTTTCTAATCTCGTTGTATTCTCGGCGTGTTTCAAATGCAAATCCATATCACTGTTCATCCACACCGCAATTGTAACCACAATCCTTCTCCTTGCCCTCTCTTTTTTGCTATCTTCTACCTCACAGCAGTGGAATTGGTAACTACTACAGCGTTAAATCTCATTCGTCAATTCGTTTTACTAACAACTATGTACTATGCTTAGGGATAAATAGAGCATTAGATATATTCAAATTCGATTATCAAAAAATATGTTTGAATTTGATCGCCGGAAAAAACTCGATTTTGAATAAACTGAAATTTCGGGTTTCCGGAGAAGAGGAAGAAAAACTTCTGACGGATGATAATTAGAGATTTGAATCCCTCTCCTCCCTAGCATTCGAATTTTTGGAGTCGTAATCTGAATTGATGAGTAAATCAAAAAGATTATTGAATTTTTATTTAGTCCTAAGTATAGCAACTGTGACAACGAGCGGATTAACCCTTCGCTCACCAATTAGAATACCACCTATGAGCGAGGCCATTTTGCGCCTTTTCGATATTCTGCACGGTTCTGTAGGGGAAGAAATCCTATGGTAGTATTAAATGTTTTCATCTATGGGTTTCGACTCAGCGTTCGGAACTCTATAAGAAGCTCTTCCAACTACTGCTCGGAGAGTTTAAAATTATGTGTTTTGATCAGTGTCGAGCTGCTAATAGGTCCGTGAGATATGAAACCATTTTCAAAAACACTGGATATAAATATTTTTGACAACAATGGATGTGGCTATTATTGCTTTTTCCTTGTATGACGCAAATACCTTGTCTTTTATTCATATTCGAAAACATAGGGAATACCAGACATGGAAATTGTTGTGGATGTTGCTTTTAATGTCACCCATTTTATTCACTGCTCTGTAGGATGTCATTATGAGGCAAAAAGCTCCTGTTATGACTCTACATATGTAGTTGTCAGCTAATCAACATGAGACTCTCACTCTTTGCAATTTATTGAAGCGATTGACAACCCGACCTCTTTTTGATGAACTCGGGCTTTATTTTCGGTTCACGAAATTAGTTGGCGTCCAGGAGTTGAAACGACACCATTGCAAGGATTTCTAGTCCCATCTACACAATTTCTGTTGCTTCTTCTACCGGCGTTCTGATAAGTGCACAGGGCAGCCCGAGAACATCCCTTCTATGAGGCTTAATTAATTTTCACCATCAATTTGCCGGCGGTAATCAAAAGTTCGTAGCGATTCATAGAAATTCCTATTCTGTTTGTTCCGATTCCAATTTTGTCACAAAAGGCTTTCCAAATCAAAGCACTCTTCGAAAGCGCCTAGCGACCCATACCTCGATTGACAGAAGCTACAACTCTTGGCCTTTCTAAGGTGATTATGAGCCTCGCAAAGGAAGTGAGGAAAGAAATCCTTGCAAAGAGAACGTACATGTCACCCAGGAAATCTCATTAATACCATTCGCCCTGGGGCGGAGCCTAAGAACGTTTCATTTCTCATGAAATATACCCTACACTCGCACTTATTCCAATGGAAAATGCTGTTTCTCTCCTTTGCTCCTTGTCGGGATTCGCTACAAATAACCTGAAAAGCTTTCTTTGCCCAAATTCTGGACGACGCTCCGGAAAAAGCGTCCTAGCTACTTTTGGCAGAAGTTTCCTACGGTATCCCCCAAATCCTTTTGCCCTTGTCGCGAAGGCAGAGAACTTCTCGGTAAACCCGGCCGTCGTTCCCACACGATTGCTCCCACGGCACGAGGATTTGTGCCGACGTCTTGGCAATTGAAGCAGCTTTTTTTCGAGTGTGAAATGCGGCGGCGGCGGTCCTCCGGAAGGCGTCCGTTCACCTCGATGCTGAGCATCGTAAAACTTCTGCAGACGTCGTTCGAACCCGCCTACTATGCTTGAGCGTTGTTTGTAGAAGCCGGCAACCTGAAACAACTAGCCGGCTCTTGATATTCTGAGTGTGTCTCTGCAGTTTTCGCCGCTTCCCTCTTCGATGGTTTTGAATTCCGAATTTTCCTCCATTGGGATCTCATTTGCAAGGCGCTGCTCATTATGGGATGCCACGCAATCGCTGATGACTAGAGATGACTCTCTCTTTTTCTTTGATGTGCTTCTAAGCCATAGCGAAATGGCTGAATAGCAGCATTTCCCATTCCCAGTGAATTAAAAATATGATGCATGAAAGAAGTCATTGATGGCTGATCCTGAGTGACATGAACATATTTATGCATATTAAGATGCAGGAGGCTCTAAACTGACATTCTGCCTATCTGCGCATCCACAAATTTCACTGTTGTAGCCGTTTCCTTCCTCATCCAATCGTCCTGTCTCATGTTGTAACCTGTCGAAACAGTTGCCTGGATGCGTGCTCGCGGGCCTTGACCCGGTGGTCCCTATACGTATGTGACCCTAAAGGGTCCTGCCCGTATTTCATCAGCGGCTGTACTCATAAACGTTAGGAGTGAAGTTCTGAGCCCCCCCCCCCCCGCTTACTTAGAGTGGACGAGTTTCCCGAACAAAATATGCATTCTGTAGCAATTTTTACTACTACACAGTCTTTACCGCTGACTGGAACGAGTCGATCGATCAAAGCATAGCTGTTTTTACCTGTAGTGGGATTCATGAACGGTCCGGGGTAGCTTGTAGCTTCCATAGCCCTCTAAAACAAAGGAGTAATCCAAGCAAAAATAGTCATTGTCTTTGTGCGAGCGACTCGTTGATGTCAAAAAGGATAAGCAATGTAGAAGCGTTATGAGGGTGAGCAAGAAGCTCAGAACTTCCCTGGGACGTTCATGACTCCGATCACTGGAGAACTCGACCATTTCAGAAGAATGAGAAGGTGACAATCTTCTCAAGAACGCTCAAGAAAACGGGCCATGGAAATCCTCTTTTTTTTTCGAGTATTGAGGAGTGCCAAAGAGGAAAGCAAAGTCCTACGCAAAAATTGTCTCAGAAATTAAGTTACTGATATCCAAAAATGTATTCCCCTTCCTGTCCATTTGGACATGCAACCCCCCCCCCCCCCCCC
>JARK01001383.1:1134506-1186110 GCA_000688135.1 Ancylostoma ceylanicum
CGCAGGCCCTTGCTACGCCGCACACGAAGAAGAAACAGCTTGAAAGGGAGCTCGAGGAAGCCAGGGAAGAGTCGGAACCCCTCGATGACCGCAATGAGAAGTTTGTCCTGACAACGTCCACGCCACTTGCCATGAGGAAGTTCCAGACCTTCATGATTGAGGACAAGAAGCCGGCAGAGCAGCCGGTCAAGTCGCACACAGTTGGCAACTTCGACGCGATCGCAAACCTCGAGAGGGAGGCGGAGATCACTGAGGAGGCGCCGCTGAAGACGAGCGACATGTACGTGCTGACGACGATGACGCCACTGCCACAGCGGAAGGAGCGCGCCAGCGAGTCGCACCTCGAGAGGATCGCGCGCGAGAAGTCGCGCAGCACGTCCAGGTCTCCCGAGAAGGGGGGTCTATTCATCATGGGGAACAGGTCGTCCAGAAGTTACTATCATGTGGCTGAGAAGGAAGCGACGGCTGAGAAGGAGGCCGAGAGCGTCAAGTGCGCTGTGGTACAGCCGCAACGGGCAGCGCTAGGCCTGGAATCTCCAAGGAAGGAACGTAGCCAGTCGGACAACGCTGAGCCTATAGAAAGAAAGGCTAGCTGCTCGTCGGTGAGTCTCTCTACAGTAAATTTTAACGGTTCTCCCGATCACTCAATTTTTACGATCATTTTCAGGGTGAAATGACCTCTCCGGAGGAAGAGATCCCAATGGACACTCACCTGACTCCTACAGAAGAGGACAAAGAGGACGCGCTTATCATCAGGCCGATAAGGCGTCCTCCAGAGGTCACGTCACCTATCGCCGAAGAGCCCGAAGTGTCAGCCTCTCTTGACGTCCACGAACCACAACGTGCAGAGTCCACGAAAGTCAGAGAAGTGCCAGGATACGGCGAGATGGAAACCAGTGAGTATTCATAGTTGAATTGCTGGATTCGACTCAGGTGAGGTGCTTGCTTCCAGGACCGCCTGTGTTTCGGCCACCGAGCCCTCCTAAGGAGATGTACAAGCCAATCACCTCTTCCAGATCGACCTCGCCTTTGAGGAGGAAGGAGAGCTCAGAGGTCGGTCGCAATTAATCCAATATCTATTTATTTTTGATCTAAAAACGATGATCCGTGAACTCTTGCGGTGACAAGCGTAATATGGTTCCTTCTCGCATATCAGTAACGAAACACGTTGTTATCACTCAATTGTGGAATCTCTTCGAGACCGTGGAAATTTCAGAAGTCAGACCTGACTGCCCCAGCAGCCGACGGAAAGTCAAGGGCGCGCCTCACAGTAAGGTCTAAATCCGAAGACAGGAAGGACAAAAAGGTGAGTGCCCCGGTCAGGCTTGATTGCGCAGCGACCCGCTTACCATGCCCGATTTCAAGGCTGAAGAAAAGGAGCGGGAGCGGTCGAAAAAGGGGAAGCGCGAGGAGCGCGAGCGGGACAAGGAGCGCCTGCCGAAGAGTCCCAAGATGCCGATCACCGCCAGGTTCGTGTTCGCATCCAGCATGACGAGTGCCACCGGCAACGTTTCCATAGTTGCATGTTGTCCGTCGGAACGGCATGAGTGCCTGCATGCCATTTTCCCTGCTTCTATAGCATTTACAGTATCCTCAGGTCGTTGCGATCGGCTGGCAAGATGTTGGCTCCGTCGTTTTTCCGGAAGGGAGAGTCGAAGATTCCAAAGTCTTCCAAGGTAAGTACGCTAATTTTGCTTCATTTTTCCTTTTCCTTTCAAACCGCTGCCATGTGTCTCCAAAAACAAACCACTGTGGGGCTATACAGGGTGGTGCACATCATGTATGATGATAGAAAATCCATTCTCTCGAAGGATGCGGTGCCTCTCTGGGCCAAAGAAAACGCGGAGTGCATTGACTTAACCTTCCAAAAAAATTGGGCACCAGCCCATGGAGCAGTGAAAACACTTTAATGGAGTGAGACCAATTATCCGGGTTTCCGGACAATGCATGTTTGGCCATCATGCTCGCCCAATCTCACAGAAGTCACTGGATTTGCTGAAAAGACGAACATGGTCGCCGGAAATGGTTGCGCGCATTCTGAAAATTTTTTGGAAGAGACTTGACGTTTGTATTAATGCTGAAGGCGGTCCCTCAGAATGTGACATGTAGGATCTGGTGCTGTATTTTTGCGTAAAAACTCCTTATTTGACTCACCTGGTGCAAAGCTGTGGATAATTTTGTGCGTCACACTTCATATGGGCCACCCCGCCTACAACCTCCTCACAAGGGAGGTGCAAGAGGCCAGACGGGTGCGGCAAATCATATGGCAGTGCACTAGGATACCTTCGGGAACCCGAGACAAAAATGAAATCTATATTGTAACACCTTGGCAAGCAAAAAGCCAAGCCAGATGGTTTTCTTTCTGGCCTATGGTACTTCCCTAGTCAGCAAATTGTAAGCAAACTTCTAACTAGTGAAGTAATTGCAAACTAGTGACGTTTAGATGTTGAAGTTTAGATGTCAAAAAACCTTCATTCCGTTATCATTCCACTATATTACTCTTGTCATTACTATTATGTTGCCATTTAAAACTACAAAGGAAGGAAATTCATATGTAGCACTATCACAGCGCTCCTTTCACTCACTGAGGTTCCCGCGAAAGTTCGTTTGTTAGCCCGGTCTCGCTAAGTTATGCACGTATGTGTTCAAGAATCCTAGCCTCCCAGTATAAACGGGCAAATTCGTCACCTGCAGGGTTTTCGCTCTTTTTCCAACGTTCTCTCAATTAAACAAGAATTGAGTGCAGCTCGCGCATCTCTCGCATCGCCGCGATAATCGCATGTCCCCGGGGATCCACTTGATACTAATGCTCATTGAAACACTGCAATTGCTCTACATATCACCAGTCGTCGAAGTTCCGCCGCGAACAGGGATGTTAATCGCTATATTTGGGAAGGGATGGAGCAGAAATGATGTTTACAAGGAGCTTCATAACTTATGTATCGCTTTTAGCCGACGGCATCCCCGCCGACCATGGCGGTGACGAAGCCGAGGATGAGCCTGCCATTCCGAAATGGGTGAGTACCTCATAATCTGTTCTATAATATTTTTTACAATTTGGAACTGCTGCAGACGGCGAGCTCCTCTGGCGGAATTCGAGTCCCTGGTTGTGGAGGATTCACCAGCCGTCGAAAACCATCCGCTGACTTTCGAGAAGTGGAACAACAGCCCCAGGGGGAAACGAAGGTGACGACTTTCGGTCCCTGCTTCCACCGCGCCAGACATTGTCCGTTTATTTAGGCACTCAGCGCACGTAAACGGATTTTCGGAGCCAATCGTCGAGGAAAGCGATGGCAATGGGAACGTGAGCGCTCCGGTCGCTTCCAGTGAGTCCTTGGTGCCTTCTCGGTCCGGCGTTGAACAAAGATTTCGCTTTGTACCTATTCTGCTGCGATGTTTTCGCTTTCAAGAAGACTTCGCCTGCTTAATTAGTATTTCTTTCGACTTATGTTGTGCGCCTTGGCAAGCGCAAAGAGTTCGCTGCGATCGATACTTCTCTCTTTCTTTCGCCATCAGCTGTGTGGGAGTTTCTCATTCATAAACTCCAACAAAGTTGCAAGAATCTTTGTTCATAGAGGAAGCAGTAAAATATTTACAGATTTTTACAGATTAAGACGTAATTGTATGGGCATTGTATGGGTAATTGTAAAGTCTCGATCAACTTCCACTTTGATGTCTCCATGTTTTCCCAACCCCTGGGAAACTGGGCCTGATGCACTACTGAGGTTACCCAGGGTAAACATGCTGATGTCCGTGTTAACCATGGGTAAATATGTGCGGCGTTTACAAGTTTATCCTGGTAACCCCAATGATGTATGCGGCGTCCGGAAAGTTATGTACATAAATGGCTTGTACACTCAAGCGCTACTCTCTGTTGCGTACTTATTCCTTTAAAAAAATTGGAAAATCCGCGGTATGAGCTATTTCCAGATATATACTACTTCTTAACTTTTACGCGAGAGTTCCCACCAAAAGTTAAGTCGTGGATCAGTCATTCATCAGTTATTTTATCTTTTTATTTTCTTTATCAGTGTTAGATGAGAGCTTCTGTGTTTGTTTTTATTCCAGTAAGCTTTCGGCGCTTAGCGCCTTCGTCAGACCTTAATACATTCATACAACATGCAGTGAAATACGGATTAACAATTGTTAATCTGTAAGACCAACCGAGCAAGAGGGAGAGACGAGCAGATGTGAACGTACAACGAATGACTACCATATCTGATGTTATCTAAAGAAACTGCACTGATACGAAACACTACTGCTACTCTTAAGATGTTTAACCGGTCGTTGTCAAGCAATTAACTTTAGCGCCTCAACAAGCTCTTCCTTATTGTTAATTTCCGGCTGGTACCGTTTAATCTCCCGAGCCTCCAAGATCTTCCTATGGAGAGTGTTCTCGAGGTGCCGGTGTAGCAGCATCACGTCGAATTCTAGGGTAGAATCTCGGGTGCGAACGTTCGTACGGTGCCGGGAAAAGCTGTTGTTGGGGTAGGCTTGTGGACGGATGAGTGCTCGACGGTGTTCATCCAACCTCTTCCTCAGTGGTCAGTTATTCTAGTAGTCCTAGTAGTTAGTCCTCAGGTATTTTATCATTAATAATAATTTATCTTTAATATGACAAACCCTCGAACCAAAGCAAGATATGACTAAGAGAAGAAAAATTATGAAGATTGCAAGGCCTATGTACAAACTTACCACTCCTCATTTGAGAGACACGAAGGTTCCGGTAAACGGGGTGGTCTTCTTCAAGCGAGCACTTGTCAAACCGGCTGTAACTGTAAATGTATCATTGGAACCTCGATGGAACGAGCCTATTTTTCTTTGTTTCTATCGAACAAGATAAATTATGACATTGAATTCAGAAGGGCTTATCTCTCTGAATTTAGCATTTCGTTGGAATATCTTTCTACTGGAGAAGAATGATTTTTCAGGAGTAGAATGTGTAATGTCCCCGGCGATTGCGAGGCACGAACCCGACCGAGGACTCATTGACGACGAAATTCTGTGAGTTTTGTGTTATGTGGAACAAGAGATCCTAAGAAATATCGGGAGAAATTAAGAGACAGGTACTGTGCGCTCTAACTGCCCGTAGAATAATTTGTGGAGGTCTTTTTTTTACTACTGCACAAAAAACAACAGTTTATCTTTGTTGTTAGGCAATCAGCGAGGCGCTAAAACGATTATGGGCATCTTTAACAGCATTCTTGAATCCTACTGGGCCGACCACGCATGTCCCAGCATCACATGGTTTTGGTAGTTATATAGATAATTCAGTAATTTTGTAGCACGAACGAGTCAAACTTTATGGGTCAGACATGTCGCAGCAAGTGTTCTTTTAAAAATGTGCGCTCTGTTCTTGAAGTGAGAGTCTGTTTTCTGTAGATTGCCCAATGGCAGATGCAGGATTATGTATTGCTACTTGAGCACCACATTTTGCTGATTTTTTGATTGATTTGATTTTTGATCCGAAGTTCCGAAGTACGTGCAAAAGGGCTTCTCACTGCTCATTTGGGTGTTAAGTGTTCATAACCGGAGCGGAATAGCCGTTCGATATCCCTTACTTCTTTCGATAGTAAAGTGTGTACAAGTGCACAGCTTTTTCCTTTGCATTGTAGATTGGCAGAGCGGCCCAGCAGCGTACTTTTCGCTTGTTTTCTCACACGGCTCATTGAGCCACTTGAGCCAGCGCCACCTTTTGTCTTTTTATTACTCGTACGATATTTCACTCAAGTGCCGCTACTCGTAGTTGAAGCCGAAAACGACACATCATAGTAAGCCTTTTAATACTCTCCATAAGTCATTCTGCTGGATTACTGCCGCGCGGGATTATTCCCTGCAGACTGCTCACTTTTCATTTACCCTCCTACGTCATGGTTCTTGGAATCTGCATGAGTTTAGCGCAAATGTCTTCAGGGACCAGCCGATGCTGGTTGGCGACACATTCTCGCACTCGGAGTCCATCGACTGTCTGTCGGCCGTGAGGAGGATGGAGTTCGAGGCGGAGAAGGCGACGCTCATCTCGATTGACCGTTCGCTGATCGAGGACAGCGACACGATGTGAGTTCATCTTCCGAACGCTGCGTAAATCAAAATGAGCGCGTTTATGGCTGCGAGCGCAACGGCTGTCAAACCCGCGGAAAGCGGATTCTTTTCGCGTAATTGGACCGAACTGTGGGTGTGGACACTTCGCAAATTCATGCTTTGCAGTGGAACAACTCGTACTTGCCTGTTGCTGCGGTGTAACACATGCTTAGGTAACGAGGCATTGCTCACCGCACGTCGCGGGGTACAAGAACGGGTCGGATGTAGCCAGCACCTGCGTAGGGGCGGTAGGTGGGCAGAGAGCGGCGAGAGAGCGGTTGGTCCAGGCCGCGAACCTCTCGGCAGCAGCCCGCTACGGTCTCGGGATGGTCGACTGCCTGCTGTCCGCGTTCGTCCGCACTCTCAGGTGACGTTCCCCTGCTCCGCTCCGCTCCGCGACCGCTTCGGCGGTGGCGGCCCCACCGGGGGGCATGCGAACATCGATTCGGATTCTATCTGTGTTCATGGCGCTGATTCACACCAAACATTTCGCTTATGGTGTGCGGCGATTTCATCAAATGTCTGCGTCGTCTCAGGTCGTCGTACGTTTCGTTTTTCGCGTGCGTGCGCCACGCAGCCGCTGAGCTGCACCGCAGTAACTTGAGTGTTTACTAGGCGAAAGTGCAAGTAACCACGCTGCCATCGATTGTCTTCGCTTTTTGAGCCCCATCGACTAGTTGCGGTTCCTTACACATCGTGATGAATTTTGTTTGGCGAAGTTCGCGCTAAAAATCCACCGAGAGACCAACCGCTCCAGTGGTTCAGAAAACCTCGCAAAGAACGAGAAGATTGCGCGAGCCCGAGTGCGAAAACTGCTTTTTCCACTAAGCTCGCGATCATTTGGGTCATTGTGCTAATTTACTCGTCATCGTCGCGGTCCTCGCCACTTTCCTGCTGGATACTAGTAAATAACAGTCGGGGTCTTTCAATTTATGCAAAGGGGTTAGTTCGGCAGCAGAAAAAACTCCACGCCTATCCTGTCCTTTCCATATTGAGCTGGTAGTGCTATAGGAATGAGCATATCCACTAAAACATTCGAAAGGTAAGCTCACAGCGCCACGCAGTGCACGGTTTTCCAGACCTGAAAAATCGAAAATCCTCAGCGGCGCTAAACGAAAACACATGATCCCCGCAGGAAGGACACGCTCTTCGCAAACTAATCCTTTGAATTGCGCTCGCAGGTTTTTCCAAATGTAGGAGAGGCTTCCAAGCTATACCCAAGGTGTTTTAGTGTTTTCAACCTGATAATTAAGCCCATGGTAATCCTGTTTTCAGGCCACGACGAACGTACGACAACGGCAACGCCCCGTCAACTGCGACGTGAGTTTCGAGCGGTTTGTTATGTGCAGTAAAAGACGTCTGTCATGCTGTCTCAACAACTGCCATTCACTCGATTGTTATGCTCCTTTTGAATTCCTAACCACCTGCGTATCTTATCTCAAAGTGCTGTTTTCGTTTCCTTGAATTGTTTGGAAAATGGCTGCGAATTGATCGCTCTTTGCTGCGGTGATGGGGATGGTTGTTACCTGGGCATGTGAATAGGTTTTAAGATGTATAGTTTTTTTTAGGGTGAGGGCGACGTGAAAATTACTTGTTCAGGGTCATCTCCTATGATTAAGGACTGCTCTCCACCTGTTTTGTGGTCTCCGAGATTATTTTGCCCTCTCACTCCATCCCTTTAGAGGACATTTACTTCCACGCGAGCTGCAAAAACAAGATTAGGCATGATCCGTTACGTGACCGAACGAACGAGAACGACCACGCAATAGGAGTGATCCAAAAAAAAAAACCAAAGATTTAACGTAAAGTTGTTTAGAACTTTAAGTTCAAAGTGACAACAAAGTTAGAAACTTCAAAACTTCAAATGCATAAATATGTATATATGTAGTTGAACACTAGCTGCCGAGTTTTCACTTGTTTCGTACAGGTGCCAGTCGCAGCGGTTTTATGAAGCATTGAGCCAGCGCTCTTGTGAAAACCTCTCTCGTTCCTAGGTAACCCGTTTAATAGTTTTTGCACTCAGCATTTAGGTTCTAAATTTCTTGGACATTGAGAGTCGGCCTTTTTAGGAAACACGCTCTTGTCTTAGTTAGCTAAGTATCTCGCGAATCCTTTGCGCATAGTACAGTGTCATAAGAATTTAATAGCAGGAGTGGAACGTCTTCTTGCATTTCGAAAGGGGCTAAGGGTTCCGTCTTTGTACATATGTGTGCAAAATCCCTACATTGAGAACATGCTCTTGTCCATGAGGTTATGTATTTAATCCGGATTTGTATTCCAGAGAAGATTGCCCTCAGATTTCGCACACAGAGCAGTGCAGTCTGCTCCGTTGGGGACACATGCTTGCACTTTTATCAGCTGAGCAAGGCCTTTTTGGCGTTATGGGTTGAGAAGAACGGTGGAGGGGGAGGGGCAGTAAGGGTTTGATATCTGAAGAGTTCTATATGAAAGTATAGGTATGATGAACTTTAGTTTAAATAATTGTAAAACAAAACTCCACTAGGTGAGATCTTAACGGTAATCCTAAAGATAGGAGGAGAGCGGATGCACTCCTCAAATTAATTTTCCTCCCCGTTTTTTTACCTGTTGTTCTATCTATCCTAAAAGTCAGAAAATCAAAGGAATTGCAGCAAAATTTCGTCACTGCCCTTGATTGGAAGAAATCTTGATTCAAAAAATTCTCACTTTGTAATTTTCAGATAACCAATTCAGATTCCTATCAAAACTCACTACGTCCTTGGTTCCTCTTTGACTGTGCTTGCTGTTTCAAGGGCCGCATGCATAACTGGGATTACTCCAGGTAAACGTGCCAACACCACACAAATTTACCCATCGTTATCAAGGGCTCCAGTGGGTAATCTCAGTGATGCAACCAGAGCCACATGCGTCAATGAGGTTACCAGGGTGAGTGCGTTGTTGCCCATGTTAATGACAGATGAATCTGTGGGTTTTGACACGTTAACCCTGGGTAATCTAAGTGATGCATGCGGCCTCAGGCCAAGGTCTTATTGATCGAAATGCTGTTTTGTTCTCAGTGCTCTCTCTCTCTCTCTCTCTCTCTCTCTCTCTCTCGTTTTTTCTTAACTAATTAATCTTTTTTTTTTGATGCGCTGCAGTAATATGTACAGTCGTTTAAAACAGAGCCGAGGTAACATGTGCTGGAACTTTCGGTCATACTGGGAATGAGACTTTGAAAAAATGGTTCTTTCTTCAGTAATATCCATTGCTAAGAGTAGCTAATATACATTTTTTTCAATAGATGGCCGCTTACTTCTGCAAGGGCTGCGAGTTTTACACATCCAGCGGGTGCGGCATACCTTTCCATGAGCAAGAATGTACGCATATGTATGCAATGTCTGTGTAGGAAGCGCAAGAGAAGTGGGATTTCTGGTGCATCCATGATCCCCATTTATACAAGTAGGCTGAGCACCTCAGAATTTCTCACTTTTGATTTCTGAGCATCTTCTATTAATCTCCGATCGTTACCTTAGAGAATTCCTTGCTTGTAATCATTTTCTCAAACAGTCAGCAAATCTTTGGTGACCCATTCCGTGACGGTCACATGACCGTAATGTGAAGAAGACCTCACTAAGGCCAACATCTGACGTGTTCAGTTTGAATGACGTGACGACCACCTTGACCCACTTTATATGTAGTAATATTTGAAGTGACCACAAAATTTTAAGAAAATTGACTTGGAAATTTGGTCTATGGGGTCCATGGTTGTGGTTCTTGATTCCTTACATAATCCTTCAACTGCGGAGAGCGGTTCCTATCACAGCTGCGATTTTCATGGGATTTAGATGCGACAGCCGATCGCGCACATTGTCTATCGCCGTCGATCATCTGTTCAAATAGCATGAAAAAGCGTAAACGAATTCGTTATCTGCTGTGTCCCTAGTGGAGCTCGCAAAAAACCAAACGATCATGGAATGGCACAGTTGTATAATTTCCTTTGAGGGAGTGGTAATTGTTGACACAGCACAGATGAGAATTGAGTGAATACGGCTGCCAGCTTGCTTACTTATAGCGCCTTGCTCATTTACTCTATTCATTCCATGATGTGTTCGTCACTCCGTGTACTGCTTGATTTTGTCCAAGAGCTTTGTGTTCAGGCGCGCCGCCGCAGTGTTCACTGGTCCGCCAAGCACGTACCGAAAGGCACTGGAAGATGGATTGAACGAAGTTGAAGATATCCGAAGTCAGCTTGAGAAGCTGCAATATTTGGTCTCGCAGGTGAGAGTTTTCCAGGAAAATACGTATGGGCCAATGAGTGGCATAGACACTATTCCACATCCGGAGCTCCGAAATTTCCTCTAAAGATAAAAAATTTTGTGGCACTGAACAGGAATATCATATCTATTCTGTACTATGACCTCATTTTTGTGGGACTACTGTGAGATTACTGTACGAAACCAAAAGAAACTTATTGGTTTTGGAAGGAAAATAACACTGTCATGTATAATGAGGTTGATAGTCATGATCAATAACCCTCCATGCAAAATTTTAGAGGATTCTGTAAAATACGTTATCTGCAGCAAGCCAAATGTAACAGAAATGGGATTACGATGCGAAATTGCTACATTATTCGTGTTCAGCCTCTCAAATAATGCTACTATGCAAAGCTCCAACGGAAAAAAATTCTTTGGGAATTTTTTTGGAGCTTATCTTAAGAAGTACATTGTTCAGGGGGATGGACACACATTTAAAAGGAGAAACCTTTTGCTTTCTAAATTTGAATTGAAACGAGCTTTGAGTAAATCATACGTGAGCACAGTTTTACTGCAAGAGATCATGAAATCCGTGACGATAGTGGCCAGGATTACATAAATCACCACGTATAATGGTGATAATACCTAGAAGAATATATAACGGGAATTGTTCCTTTCATTGTTCATTTCACAGTACATTCCATTGTTCATTTCACTATTTTATAATATTTGTTTATCAAATGCTCTAGAGGTGCTCCATTTTTTGCGATTAATGATACCACAGGAATGGAATGCTACGTAACAGAGCTCATTGTTTCCAAAATTACTCACTCATTTTCCTTAAAACTAAGAGAATTTCATCATTTGTTCGCCCACTAGTGACTCGTAGACTTTGCTCTTTTTACTATGAATTTTTGACTCCTGGAACACTAACTAAATTGTCGTCACTCCGTTGAGTCAATGTTCATCGTCTTCACTTTCTTTGTCGACTTGTGCGAGCGCTGTTTGTCGGGTTGTGTTCCGTGGCCAGTGTTGTCCAATTCGGGCGAGACAGATCAGCCGCTGTGTTGACAGCTTTTCCATTGTCACTTCGTATTTGCCCGCATACCTACTGTCGTTCGTGGATAGCCAGCGGGATGCATCAATTCCTACTATCCAAGTAGGGTCCTTTTAAGAAGGAAGGACGTCAAAGGGTCACTGAGTGCTCAACGAAATTAGTACACCGAACCAGTATCCTTAGACAATTGGTACAATTTAACACGAATTTTGGCGTTTTCAGTCAATCATGTTTTTCCAGTTCAGGGAGAAGTTGTAGTCCCTTTAATGTGGCTCCCGTTTTTTTCTGTAAATTTCTGTGCTCATCCGATTAGTGCTTAGGTTGAGACCTTCCTTGACCCCATCGTATCCGTCATCCAGCGAATTCATTTGGAAACGCTCATTCGACCGCTATCTAAACCGGTTCATTCGGTTCCAAATTACGCAATTCGTTAAACAAGGTTTCCATGATGTTTGCCTCTTAGGCCTAATCGGATCATCCGGGGTTTCACTGTTTTAATCTCTGTCACATGTTTAGATTACTCATGTTTAGATTGCTATAGCCGGTTACATCCAATGATATTGATTGGTTACTCCCCTGATTCCATTTCATTGTGGCTCCACTCTGATCGTAGTGGTTCAAAATGGAAAAATTTTTCTTTCTACTTGTATGGCATATCACATCTTTTTTCCATGGGTCCTAAAGTTGCCCGAGAGGGAGGCATTGAAGCTTGCGTTCCAAGGCCAACCAGGAATACAAGTACAGTACAAAAATAAGGGTAATATGGGTATAAAATTGGAAGGCCTGCTGTTCCACGGCTATCACAATAATACCAATTTTTTAAATTTAATTACACTAAATGCTTGCGTGTCTAAGGTGCATGTATTTGTAGGATGAGGAAAGACTCTACCTTAACCCAGGTCAACTCGTATCCTTGCTTGTAACGTCAACAACGATGCATTGAAATTTTCTTGTATCTAATGAAACCTACCGTTTACGGACACTTATCACCATCGCGCGTAGCGTCAGACCTTTTTGCCTCTCTGGACTTACGAAAAAAAAAACGGTTCCGTTCTGATACAATAGATCACCTTGACACCTTATTCATCACATTAGTTCAAAGTTGAACAGTCGACCTCTGGAACAGACCAGAAATAGCCGTTTTCTACGCACTATTCCACCGGAGCGTTACACCTGTGATAATTATGCAACATAATTCGTAGTTGATGTCTATATCCTCTCCTTAGTTTGGCCTGGATTGGAGTGCAGAATTTGTGAGGTGGTGTTAGCACATTATAATGCAGGGATGGGATTCGAAGGGCGTATTTATGTAAATTTTTTACACGCCGGGCATGCTACAGAGCAGCCAAGTGGATTGATGTTCAGCTGCGTTTGTTTTGCAGACAATGGAATCGGTAGCGAATTTTTCATTGTAGATTCCGAAAAAAAATCGTGCAGTGTAGATGCTACTGAAGTAACGTTAGTCAAACATTGAAAGTCAAACGTGCAAGAGTAGTAGAGGACCTGTGCATTAGGGGAGAGGGGGGGGGGTGCTCACCAAAATCTAATGGCATTTGCCATCAGTCAAAGTGATTTTTCTGTGGTTTTATGGTCACAGGCAGACGTGTTCTCTTAAGTGTATCCATCATTTCGATATGTAGGAGCGAAAAAAGTCGGGACGTCCTTCCCGCTATTACTCTCCTCTTTCACTCAGGTGGTCTCACTGATGGGCCCTGTTTTTGATTGTGAGCCAACCTTGCGAGAACGAGATGGAATCACAGAAAGAGTAGTAGAGACGCGTGCATTGGGAAGATTCACCAAAAGTAATGACATTCGCAAGTGATATCTCTAAAATCAGTGAACAGCGAGCACTATTCTATTATAGAAATTTTCCACAGTTTACTTCATCTCGTTCAAATAGTTTCATGCCGTTTTTCAAATCCCGAACAAACTTAAGAAACAGTATGAAATCCCAAGTTCCAGGAAATGCGCACTCCTGCTGTGGACGAGACGAGGGAGGCCCTGCTCCGCGAGAACGAAGCGCTGCGACGAGAGCTGCTCGAGAAGGACGAGCTGATCTCCTCCCTGCGTCAGCAGATCGCAGCGCAGCACCAATGAGCTCCGCTCGACCAGCCCGCCCATGTCCAAACGATGTTGTCTTTCCTGAATTTGATCTCATTCGTTGTAATTGAAAACGTCGATCTCTGGGTAAATTGTGATTTTATTTTTCGTCTTTTGTCGCTATGACTTACTCCGCTGTGCCCTAGCCAAAATTGTCTACCGGTGGTTGTTCTTTTTAATGCAACGTTCTTTTTTTACGCAGTTACACGTTTCGAGGATTTTGAAAGAATAAATATTACCTAACACTTTCTTGCGTAAATCAGTACGATATTTTCATAAACAGAAGCGGATTTTTGAATCAAGCATAATTAGATGTTACACCAATGCAACATTCTAAACAACAGGATTAATGCAATATTGGTTGTCTCCAGGAGAAATTCGGGGAATAGCAGTCAGCTTTTTCCACAAGTAGAGTGCTCGGTATTCTCTGAGATTTATTCCAGAGCTCTGCCATTTATCAGGCCTTCAATCAGTTGTCCTGAACGAGATTGTTTTTCCATATTTTACTTTGGGCAAACAAACGTCCAAGCGACGGGAACATGTAAAACGACTTACAGATAAGCACTCACTTCTGAGCAGCTGGGCAGAGGCAATGGTTGCTTGCTACTGGCTCCCTCTTACCAACACAGTCATTAAGGGAATTCAAACAAAGTCACGCTCGTTCGCCAACTCATTTGGAGGTTATGCTCGAAATCCTATTGCAATCTCGTTTTTCGCAAAATCTGCAGAATAAGCCAAAGTGTTTCATCGGATTTCAAGTTCTGCTACAACTGGAGTGGTGAATTACCACTGTCAGTTCAAAAAAAATGATCCAGTAGAAAAACGAGCAAGAAAAATCCGCTGTTTGAGACTCAGAATGCCAAGTGCAGTTGATGAACACTAGCCTAAGACTTTCGGGCCATTCTGTGTAAATTACCAACAGAGCTATTTCCAACCATTATTTTCAAGGTGGATTACTGCTCTTACGACCTTGGGAAATATTCTGGTACTCACTAAATCCCTCATTATTTCCAAATACCGACGCGGTGCCGAATTCATCGTTACAAGTGCATATTCTGCTAGACCGTGTCCATAATCGTGATATGTGCTGGTTGACAGTTGTGCTAACAAAAACCGAAACAGCTTTCGGTAACTGTAAAAATCCCGGCGCGATACGCGTTGCAAGAGGAATGCGGAATCGGCCATATGTACTCGGTTAAAGGCAGCACCCGCGGAAATTTTTGGGTTGGAGATTTTGCTGAATTTCAAGGTTTTTAGGGATGATGAACTCATAGGCAGTGATGAAAGAGCGCGAAACACGCCGGAAGACGAGAAATAAAGGCGCTGTTTCCCATGCGTCCACAGCGCGGACGAGTTTTCCGCTGAGGGTATAGGCGCGTATCGTCACGAATTCTTGTGGATGGTGCTCATTGCATACCCTACGCTGTACAATATTCCTTATACATCATGATACATTAAGCTGGACCACTCGTAGCATGCCAAGTCAATGTCGTTAACTGGCGTGGCGGACACTAAAATGGCCACGCTCGGCTCTGTGTCCACGGCAGTATCTCCACAGATAGGCCGCTTTTTTGTGTTCAAAATACCATTGTGATTGTCTGGCAGCCGACCACACGAAGAACGACTCACCTCAAAAGAGAGGATTTCTGTGGGTGCTGCCTTTAAGGAGAGCGTAATGGAAGAAACGGAAGAAAAAGAAAAGTAGGAATGGAAGAAAAAGGAGGATTCAGGTCTGATTTCCATCTCTCACTTTGAAGGAGTTTGTTTCAGAGAATTGTGTACACACCATTGAAATCTGCAACAGTGCTCCAACGCATGTGTAAATCGCCGATTCTCTACTCTCAGAACTGCACAAGCTGTGGCTCGGCATAGAAAGGGGTCTCCATTTAGAAATAGTAAGAATCGACGGGGTATTTCTCGTCAGAAAGAGAATAGAGGGTAGGACTACATATGTAGAGTGACCAGAGAGTAACAATCTAGGAAAGAAAGATTTGCAGGTTAGCACAGTGCAGGACAGGCCAGGAGGAGGCAGGACTCTTTATCGAAAAATATGCAAAAATGGGCATGTATGTGGCGTAGAGCAAATGTTTCGAACTTGTCGTTTTTCTCCGACGGTTCTCACAAGTTTCCAGACCTAGCCTACCCACACGGTAGCCATGACTGTGTCACCTTGCGGAAGCAGCTCGAGTAATAGCAATCGACTCGCATTTTTGAGCGAGATGGGTCGAAACGTGGCTCCTCAGGAGCCCTTATTCCCAGATTCGAAGCAAGTGGGCAGACGTAAGGTGTGGCATATCTGGCGATTCCCTCATTGAACTCACTGCTGCTCTCAGTTATTCCTGTGCCTGCCAAGGTGTCATTATAGAAGTCCTGACAAAATCACCCTTTGACAATTGTACGCGTAAGTACAGTAAGATACAGTAGTTGAGTTCAGTCCACAGCCGGATGAAGATTTATTGACGTGAGAACACAATGGCACCGTTAAGAAT
This sequence comes from Ancylostoma ceylanicum, assembly GCA_000688135.1. NCBI lineage: Eukaryota > Metazoa > Nematoda > Chromadorea > Rhabditida > Ancylostomatidae > Ancylostoma > Ancylostoma ceylanicum. Next base: position 1,150,445 of record JARK01001383.1, read on the forward strand.
GAAACCTATGTACTCCCTCATTCGGATATTTCTATAGTCACGGCTATCTTATCCGCTGCACCATCAAATCATTCTAGACCCGTCAACATCGTTTTAGCCACCATTTACCACATGCCTTCTCTCTTGAAAAAACTGGTATCTCCACCAAAACTTTGCTCGTCTCGAAATATTATTAACAGAGATGCCACAAAAAATTCAGAAATTCATTCTGTCATCTCGAGGCCAGGGTTCGCGCGGTCACTGCGAATAGGAGTATGGTTAGGTATGCTCACAGAAGTGGTTTTGGTAGGCAACGCGTGTCCAGTGTCAGTCATAACGTCGCAGAAGTTGATGTGGTCTTCTACTCCCGCACTCATATATCTCTTTATGTGCGGATATTTGTTCCTTCTTTCTGTGAGCAGGAGTACCACCGTAGACAAAGTCTGATCTTCTGGGTTTGTTTTAGGTTCTACAGTGCGGAGCGCACCGGCTTCTGGTTGCCTCTCAAGCCTTTTGGGCTGCACTCTGTATGTAGTACTTTGATAATGAGTTCGCTCTGCTCTCCAACAGCTTGAAGGGCGCATCAGCTATGCAATCTTCTTCTCGCATGGGCATTAAGCAGTGGAGTCTCTCTGTGAGCGATGATCTCTATTGAGTGGTTTCTTTTTTACTGACCAGCATCGGTGTAAATGAAGATAGGCCGAGTCTCTTCCCATGCGTTTTCAACGCTTCAAACGCATTTTCACGTTCTATCTTCAACACAAACTTTCTTTTAGCGCTATTGAGATCATAGCGAACCTCAGCAGAAACTTTTTATAGTAGCCGGCCATGCCCACAAAAAATCCTCAGCTGAGCGATGCTGTTTGGGCTGGGGTGCTTTTGAATTTTCGCTACTTTGCTGAGATCGGTGCATCGGAAAACGACATGACCTAGAAGTGCAAGATTTTGTTCTAGCATTCTGCACTTCTGCGGTTTTGCCTTGAAGAACGCACACCGGGAGGCTCCCAGTACACCTCTAAGAACAAGATGTCTCTCGATCGTGTTAGTTGCCACCAACACATCATCCTGATAAACAGATACTTCATTCAGGTTACCTAGCACTCAGTGGCGGACGCAGAAAGTGGGCGGGACGTGGGAAAAAAATTGGGGTCTCCGCCGTTTTGGGGACCCAGACGGAAAATAAAATTAATAAAAATATTAAATATAATAATAAATACATAATAAAAATTATTTAAAAAGTAATAATAAGAATAAACAAATAAAAATAAACTAATACAAGATTTTCATTTGTATTGTAAAGTAATTCCAAAAATTTGGCGACCCATTCTCGGGGGCCCCGCCCCCCGCCCCTGCGTCCGCCACTGGTGGTAACATATCTTCCTTCCTATAGTGGTTTGAAGTTGGGTTTTCGCGCCGTTGCACTCGTTCAGGTTATTGTCCCTAGAGCTCATAATCTAATCCTTACCTCATGTACAAGAGGAAAGTGTATACTACTGCTGACGACACATGGTTCGGACTATCCATCCATTCAAAAGAGATACTCTACCTAACTCTATTATTCTGGCCTGAAAGTCCTCAAATTTGGTACATGTCCTACATAGTTATTCTTNCCCCCCCCCCCCGCCCCCCTCCCCCCGCTGCGTCCGCCACTGCTAGCACTTATTCCTTGAGTCGCTGGAATACTGAAGGAGCATTTGTTAGTCCAAATGGAAGAACTCCGAATTGGAAGTGGACAGCAGTTGTTGTGAATGCACTAAGTTCCTTCGCGTTATCGGCGAGAGGAGCCTGCCAGTAGACTTTTGTTGAATCTACGATGTGAACCGTCGCAGTAGGGGTTGCCGCAAGAGGTGTTGCCACTCTGACAATGAAGAGCGCAACGTTGTGCTTTTTACATTGGTCTTTGTTAGCATTCCACGTGTTTCTCCTTCGAATCTTATATTTTTGTTGAGTCGATTTCTCCGTTGCTTATAATTCAAGCCCAAAGGTTTCCAGGGCATTAGTTCCCGGTAGTAGCACCCCTTCTCCGAATTTTTTGAGGTGCAAGTGAACTGGAACCTTCTTCACTGTTTGCAATCCTACCTCAACAAGGATTTGAATAAAAAAAATTCACAGCAGTACCTGAAGCGTCACATACTTTATTTTGATCTCCTTCCTGCATCATAGTGACGTATTCATCCAAATCACAGCCTTAGATTTGAATTATTTTTTCAACAGCCCTGTAGGTACGATAGATACTATTTCAAAGGTCTTATCAAGATAAGCTTTCACAATGGTGCCGAAAGCGTTAGGTTGTCGCAAGCAGGGTTCGCCGTAGGGCTTAGCATTGCTACGATCATTGTTTCTCAGAATGAATTTACGGTACGGCATGCTCTTGTACGGCGACTTCCCGGTACCATAAGGGTGGTTCACAAGTATATCTCTTCGGTTTTGCCGCTCCAAACTTCCGCTGGGTACTTGATTTCAAACGTTCAAAAAAAATCTGTCAAAGAGTTACTCTCTGTGTATTTTGCTTGCCGACACCACTCTGCAGCAGTCCCCACCTTCTCTGCTCGCCAAGTTTACGATTTGGCGAATTGGGATCATTTCATTTTTCGTTGCCTTTGTCGGCGATGCATTGCGTTCGTGAAAGCTGTTTGCTCCGCCAGTGCATTGACGGCGTCCTGCAAAATCTTGCCTTTTCCTGCAACTTCGTGATTTTGGTAGCCACACTGACTACGAAGCTCCTTATGTCTGGGAAATGATGCACTCAAAACTGAGCCTCCCTTTTCGTAGTGGAATTTCTTCTCCGAAAATTGGTGCAGGTCCTGCAGCTCTACCTCTCTGGTAGAGTCCATCTTCTGCTTTCGGTTGGCCTCCAAGTTGAGCTCAGTCCACAGCCGGATGACGATTTATTGACGTGGGTACTCACAATGCCACCTTTAAGAATAAAACCTACTCCTTCATCCGGATATTTATATAGTCATGGCTATCTTGTCTGCTTTGGTCTGAGACTGAATGTCAAGAAAATGGAATATCTGACGACAGACAAGAACGAGCAGGACACGGTACGCGTTAGTGGTGAAGAACTGCCAAGAACAAATGCCTTCAAGTATCTCGGATCGTTTATCAGAAATGATGCCTCCTTAATGACCGAGCTGAATGCGCGCATAAATGCTGGATGGATGAAATTCCGCGCCACATTGGGCATCATCTGTGACCGAAAGATCAGCGACAACCTCAAGTCAAAGATCTACCGGACAGTGATCCGTCCAGCCGCGCTTTACAGCTCTGAGTGTTGGCCCGCTACAAAGGAAATCGAACGCCGACTAGGAGTAATGGGGGCAAGGATGCTGCGATGGGCTTCAGGCATTACGAGACTTGACCACATACGGAACGAAGACATACGAAAGCGATATGGCGTTGCGCCCATTCAGGAAAAGATGCGCGAGCAGCGTTTACGTTGGTTGGGCCATGTACTGCGTGCCTCTGAGCAATCAGTCGAGAAGATCGCTTATGAATTTGAGGTTTCAGGAAAGAGGCCTAGAGGAAGACCGAAGCAGCGGTGGACAGACACGTTGCGCAACGACCTGAAGATCGTGAGCCTACATCCTGATCAAGCACATGAACGAAGTAAATGGCGACTACAATCGAGAAGAGCGGACCCTGCATCAAAGCGGGACAAACGCTAAGGAAGGGAGAAGGCTATCTTGTCCGCGGCAGCTTCAAATCTTTCTAGGCACATTAACATCCTTTTAGCCACCGTTAACGACACACTACTCAGTCCTTCATTAAGCACAGGATAGGATGATACTTCTGTGAATCACCTGCTATACCGGCAGGCCATGCCCAACCTAACAATCAGCAATATGAAAAACGTATTGTGGAAATTCGTTGAGCCGAACGCTTGGAAATTTTTGAACACTGATGCACAATCTAAACTGAAACGTGTGGTTTTACCGGCGTCACTAGTGATACAGCTTTGGCAATGGTAAAAATCTGAACCAATGACAGCTTGCACTACGAAGGGATGACGTAATCATACATATGTGGATTTTTCTGCCGCTTTATAATTCCGTGCACAAATATTTTGAATAGATGTCGAAAAGATAGTATACCTGGCATGAGTGCTATTTTGGGATAGCACACGTGCCATGTGCATATATACCATTCGTGTGCTGGTGTTTTCCTGGGTTCAGTTCAAAAAAGTTAGCCCAATTTTGATTCCTGTAGTGTGGTACTCGTGCCTCGAGTTCTTGAGAATGCGGATGCATTCAAGTGTAGCAGTACTGCCTCTCGTTTCTCTAGCACGAAGCTTCTAAAAATCTTCGAAGTGTCACAATGAATTAGCACTCAGCTCGCTTATCTCATTAACATTGGCATACCGGAGAGAACGGTACAGCTCACCCCTTCAAAATTAACCTCTCTCTTGACCCGAACTTGTTCTCAATGCAAAAAAGACAGCTCTAAACACAGAAGAGACTTTCCAAAATTATAGCCATGTTCCTACATACAAAAACCCCTGAGTACCAGTACCGAAAATCTTGCGGTGGAAAGGCTGTAGTTTCTTAAAAGTTTCTAGGAGCATTTTCTGGCCTAGCGGTTTTTATCCGCTTTCATTCACACTGGAAGTGTAAGACATCCTTAATCGTTCTGGGAAACATGTGAAAACAGAGAAAAAATTACGGTGCAATCAACTTTTCAACAAAAACGTAGCTTTTTTCTTGTTTTGGTTCTGATTATTTTACAGCCATCCGACTGGAACTCCACTACTCTACTTCCACTATGAAGTCTGAAGATTTCCGCTATTCTCTTCCTCAGATCTCGAAGAGCATGAAAGTATAATGGTGCTGTCGTCGTGTTTACACAGTCGAAATAAATAGATGGAGTAGACAAGACTGCAGAATACATAAATAAGCTTATTATCAGAGATGTATTATTACATTAGTCGCTAAAATAAGTAAACGAGTGTAACGAAGACATAATCGAAAGAGATGTCCAAATAAAATCGAGATATTTGAGTGGATGATTTAACAAGCTATATGTCCGTCGCATGAGGAAAACACATAGTACGCAGAGTTCGGCACAAAATCAGCTCGAGCAGAAAAAAATTACGAAGTCCCCGTTGACAATGCGAAAAACCTGCGAAGCCTTCACAGTGCACTATAAACAAACAAGTTTTAACAAGTTTGTGCGAAGAACATTCTCGGACATTCTACGGATTGGAGCCGAACCGACTCCGCCCACTCTTAACACTAGCAACGCAATAGTAACGGATGTTGTCGCAGCAACGGTGGACGTTGCTATTGAGTTGCTATTCGGGCCACATCTGGCGGCCCTGTTCTGTAGACTTCACATGTCAAGACGTGTCACGTCTTTACGGCAGAACACGTCCACACGTGTCTTGTCACGTATATCACGATCATATCAAAGAGCGCTCCTCCTCCTTCATTTCTACGTTAGTTGTTACGCATTTGCTCAATCGTTTTTCGTTCAATACACGACGGTGTGGTAAGGGTGCGCCTGCACCCAAGGTGGGGAAACGCCTCGAGAGGAGTCCAACTGTACGGAACTCTCGGGCAGAGAGTATCCAGGAACGTCATTAAAGCATCAGTCGAGAAGTGCGGCAGACAGCCAGAGTACCAAGCCCATCGCAGCAATGGCCCTTATTCACCTCTCGCCGTTAAACCTACAATGAAATAACTGTTACGGAGAAAACTCGTCTAACTCCACAATTCCTGTGGCACCAGCCAACATTTCGAATCGCCGCACATACAGTTAGTATGCTGCGACTCCCTTATTTCCACGAGAATTGCTAGGGAGGAAGACCAGGAGGCAGGACGAACACAATGGAGGGTAACAACTGACTGTAAGATATTAAAACGCGACTACATCATTGCGAAATATACCTCATTGTCAAATATACTTTACTGTCAAATGAATTTTGGTTAATCAAATGTCGGTTTCTGGCAAGATAATCTAAGTTCTCTGATACATGGATTGGGGAAATTCAGAAAGACCTCTGGAGCATTCCGCTCGATAATCCGAGCAATTTCGCTCGATAACCCGAGTAATTACAGTGTAGCTAAACCAGCGACCAGCTTCCTAGAAAGTGTATATTGACAAGCACTTGGATGTCAGGGCTTAGTAGTGGTTGCGCTTTGGTGCAGAATAGACGAGCCCTATGGAGCTCACCGTGTAGCTGGTAAGCTCCTCGATGTTCCATCCCTCAGCAATCTGCCTGACTGTGTCGCCAACATAATTTTCGGTGAGTTTGTGCTGCATGACTCTTCTTTTTGAAAGCATTATTTGCTTGCAGCTTACCTCTTGAACGGGCTACGATATGGCGTTCCCGAGGTTTTTGGAGACTCTTACGCGTTTTCAGAAGATCTACGAAGTAAGCGGCTAACATGGTTGTGCATCCGCGTGTAACAATTCTACAGCTCCGTAATGAATGGAACTGAGGCCGAATAACGAATCGCGGAAGGCAGGAAGGCGGCGCTAACACTTTGGGCGTTAAAGCTAAGACAAACACTTGGCAGCTCATCGTAACTTTTTTTTCGCATTTCTAAGTTTCTCGCATTTCCAAGTTTCTTCTCTTTCAACAGATAACTTGTGAAAATTTATTGCTTTGCAGAAATGATGTGTGCGAGAACGAAAAAAAGAGCAGCAATCTACTACCGAAGAGGGTGAGCGAGTCTTCATAATTTTATCAGCATGGGTTGTAAATGGTTCAATCCTAGAAGAAGAAAAGGAATCATCCACGACGGTGCTCTTTTCAGCGAGGGACCGAGCCGCTACTGATATCAGGTCGAAATCGTTCGTAAACAACTCCTAGTCCCCTTTATGTATGAGTTGTTTCACCACTTTTCGAGTATATTTTCTGTTGCTTCTTCTATGTTTCTCTTTTTTTTTCTTCGCTGTATGCCTTGTTATTTCTTCGTTCTCATTCATGTGTGCCTTGCTCACGTTTTCCGCATTACTGATTTTGGAGTCCCTCTTGAGAACACTCAAACCAAAGGCTTCGTTGGAGTTCGAGCCTTTCTCGCCCATCCAACACCGAAACCAATTTTTGGTTTTGATTGATTTTTTGATAGAGTTTATTGATTTTTGGTCCTGTGCGATTCTTTAATGACCGTCTTTTCATTTCTGTGTCACCTCACAGAGGGCCAAAAACTCATTCAAACTCGCTCTTATTAATTCTGTTGAGAAGCTTACCCTTAGATATTTTGGCGCAAGTGGTTTCTCTAATGACAGAAGAAAGTATTAATAAAGAAACTTTGCCATAAATGTATGTGAATCCGATCCATTTCTGGTAGATCGATGCCCTGTTCCACCACTGATTTTTGCTTGAACAGTTGCTACGTGCGAACCGTAGTAAAAGTTTTTCGTTGTTCGTGGTCATATTCGCAGGTGTAATGAGCTGCATTATCTCGATGAACGAAGTGGAAACCCCTCCTTGTCTTCTGCTCCTAAGGGCTGCTTCAGAACCATCGTTGATCAGGGGGCAGGAATCTAGCGAAGTTTCGTAGTGCGTCAAAACAGCAATCGTGGAAATGGCGCAGCAATTGGATGCCATACTCAAGGAGAACTGTGAGCTTCGCAAAGAAAATGCTTGCATTCTGGAATTACACAAGGAAATTCAAATATTCAGACAAAAACCTAGTGTTTATGAATCTAGTACTTAAAATCTCACACAATTTGAGAACAAAGCTTCAATTCAATTGGTGAGAATTTTGATCGTAGCTTGCCTCTTCAGCATGATTAGGATCTTGCCTCTCCAGCATGATTAGGATAAGTCTCATAAATGTGCGCATCTTCGATCAATTGTGATAAGTAGAATTCATCAGTCTTCCTCACCGTACATGAAGGAACGTCGTCAGCATGATTGTTTTCTGTCTGAATTAATCTTTCTAGCCCCTTCAGGACGCTAGAAAGTGGGGTGGGGCAGCCACTTGAAGTTCGAGCAGATGCTTTAACTCAAGAAGCCCTCAGAAAATCAACGAAAAAGCGAAGCTAGGCATTAACTGGGCATAAATACAAAATTCTCCTTATGATTTTTTGCCAATCTTGCAGCCCTACTAACGTTGGCTGGCCTTGCAGTCTTCTTCCGAAGTCAGCTTTCCTGAAAAAGTTTTAATCACACACAACATGTAAAGTTACTTTCCAATGCGTTAGTATTTTCACCCGTTTTCTTTTGCGAGCGCGCTTTTTACTTGCATACGAACCAGGGATGAGCGGAAGTCAAATTTGAAATTTCGGAAGTCGGAACTCGGAAGTCGGAAGCTCCAAAAATCACCGGAATATCGGAAGTACCGGAAGTCGGAAGTCGGAAGTACAGAGGGTAGAAGTACACACATGTGTATGTATGTGTAAACATATGTATGCACAGAGGTGTATGCTAACTTACTGGAGTTCTTCTGGAAAGTTGTTTCTAATAATGTTGGGAAGTTTTGGAACTATTATAATTAATCAGGACAATGAAAAATGAATTAAAAAATATGCATCTTCTATCCCGACAGATTTAAAAAAGTGAGGACATGAACAGGGTCACTGAAGCCCCCAGCTAAGTACTAAAAATGAAACGTATGTAGTTAAATTGTCAGAATAGGAACGGCCAACTTGCATATTCTCACCCACTTCGTCAGCAAGTTGTTGGAAGCCACAGAGGAAAGTTACAGAGGTTTCTTCAGTTACAGTTACAGAAATAAATAGTTCACTCGCTGATACCGCTGTTCGACCTCCTCACACTGACATTTCCTTCGCAAGCTGTTTTTGAATGTCGATCTTACTCGTTAACACATTCGCGTCCTTACCTTCTCGGCATGGCGCGCTTCGTGGGACACGGGCGGTTCCTCGAGCACGCATTTGTGCTCGACCGGTTGAACACGCAATCCCACGTGTAGCACAATGTGTTCCAAACGGTTGAGCACATTGCCGCAAATGTGTGAATGGTCATTGGAAAGACACTAGCGGTAGAACCGAAGCTAACAGCACTGTGTACGCTTTCATTTTTGAGACCTCATAAAAACCATTGTAAAAGTTTCTTTCAAGGATTGCAGTCAAAGCACCGTGTAGTCATGGTATCGTGTATTAAAACAACATTCGAGCAAAAACAGACAGATAGATACCTAAGAGAGCGTCACATTCTTTTTTGCAACTGTTGTGCAGTGCAGATAGCAACGGTTTCTTGCTCAAAAACGGCGCAAAAGTCAGTGGTAGTCGGTGGTGGACACATTATTGGGTAGCTAGGAAGAAGTATGTACGTATGTAGGTTGAATAGCTAGAGTTTCCGTCATTCTGCAGATTTTCTGGGCAAAATTTCAGAAACGAAACTGAGCGCTAATTTTGACATCAGACGAATAAATTTAAATATATAAAATTGATGATAAAAGCAAAGAATTCATGTTGACCTGCAGCAAAGTATTTTTAGAAATATTTTACACCTCCCTCCACCCTCTTCGCTTCCCCTCCACCTGTGTCTGCCACTGGTAGCAGCTCATGCGGGGAATATACAACTTGTTCAATGCCCATCTTAAACTTCCAAAAACTTCCGGCTTTTTTGGCATTTTTCGGAAGTTTCGGAAGTCGGAAGTTGGAATTCCGCTCATCCCTGATACGAACCCGTCATGGCCAGTCACTCCTAGCTCTGCATGGGAAAGTCCTTCAAATGACTCTGGCAACTGCGAACTACAGGGGGAGGGGCATAAGTTATTGTACAATGTTTGCTCTTTTATTTTTCCACCACGAACCCATGCTTAATTGCGCTCTTTTTTCTTCCTGATAGAGAAAGGTTCACGTTTCTGGGAGGGTTTTACTCTCGAGCATTTGGCCTCGAAACTGATTTTTGAAAAAAGTGGATTGTTGTGGCATTTTCTCCTGCAAAACCCACCAAATCTTCAGCGAGCGGCCTACCGCTCTAGTGCATCTTGAAGCAGTAAAAGTGCTCTCTCCAAATATCTCCAGCATTTTTCATGAGAATGAATTATAAGAGACAAGGGATCCAAAAACTGCGGCTACTTCATGTTACCGGTCATGGCCAATTTGCACAAAATTTGCTTTCGAGAATTTCTTCACAGAAAGACAGAATGTAGCCAGGGAATTGATCTGATCTGAAAACTAGGTCAAAAATGTTACAAAATGCTCATGCCATGAGATCAACAGGTTTGGATATAGGCCAACGGTGATCCTAGAAACTTATGGCTTGCTTTTCTCACCCACGCAACTTTTAGAAAAACTCCGTTCTGGGCTCTTATCAGCACCAATCTCTAATGGATTTCTCATATACAGCTCATGTTCGATGTTAAGAGCACAAGACGAGTTTTTGTCCCACCCGAAACCGTTGTCAAATACTGTTTTTGTAGCTGCTTTGCTCGGAGATTGCGGGCTGAATCAGAGTTTGGCACAAGCTTAGCCATAGCAGAGAAAATTACGAAGACCCTTTTGACCAGGCGAAAAACCTACAAAGCCCCCACAGTTCACTGTAAACAAACAAGTTCAAACAAGTTAGTGAGAAGAACACAGTTGTCTTGAATAACTAGAGCAGTGGACCAAGATTGTTACAGATCTTTATTCCGGCTAACGTTACGGCGTCGTCGCCTTCGTCAGAGCCTATATAGCCGATTTAAAGAAAGTCGAACGTTCACACTCCTAAGAGTGAGAAGAACATTGATTTCGTGTTCTCAATGCACACTGACATGCCCGCACGAGTTAACAAGTGTTGACAAGTGCAGTTGGCGGTAGAGCACGTCAACATGCTGGCAGCGTGATATGTTTTCTTAAAATTCCCAGCAAAAATTGTGAAAGGTGGAAATTTCGGAGGCTTTTGATATTGATTTGATAGAACAATATCTCCTGAATCTAACCATGTGAATAAAATTGGAAATAATTGATTTTGGAAAATATTATTTGAAGAAGTTGTGTCAAAGAGGTGCAGAACACCGCTTTTCAACTGATTTTTTTTCGCTGTGGCCAAATGAATGCGGCAATTTTGTTGTTCACTGAGATGAGCAGCCGCTCCTGAAACTAGCCGTGTTAACAAAGTTGGAAATAGTTGATTCTGAGGAGAGTTGTTCTTTGAAAATTCCTTGGACCGGTGTTGAACCCTAAATTTTAGGGTAAATTTTTAGGGTTCGAGAATCCTGGAGCATTATCTCCCTTCAAAATCAATTGATTCCAATTCCGTCTTGCAGTTGGAGAAGGAGTAGTATCTGCAATCACACTGCAAAATTTAAGCAGCATTCTTTCAGTACCAGCGGTGTTGTTGGTACAGCTGGGTATTTTTTCAGTTGTAATTCCCACCAAAATTAATTGAATCCAATAATCTTTCGGATTTAGGTAGAATATTGCCAATTACAGCTAGGTGCTTGTTCTTCCTAAGATCCGTGCACAACCGTTCCTTTTACAAGTGCTGACAACAGTGCAAAGTTTGAGCAGGTTTCGTTCAGAACCAATGATGCTGCGGCTACAAAGTCCTCTTTGCTCATCACATCATTTACGAAGTCCCGCTTGCCTTGAATCAAGTTCCTGCCGAAGTCTGGGCTGAATATGTGCAGTTGGCGCCACCAAAAATCTGCAGTGAATGTTTCCGAGTTTTTCCGTTATCTTGCAAGTTTCTGGCGCGTTTTTCGAATCAGTAATCAGAAAATAGAGCGAATCCAACTCTATAAAGCTATACCTAGCAGGGCGCAAAACATACCACTACTGCAGAGAAATAATCCACCAAATGTTGTACAATAGCTTATGCCCCCCCCCTTGTATTTCCTGTAAGCAACACAGCGCTAATAATGATACAGAGTGACTCGCATTGAGATTGCTGTAGGGATACTCGAGATGATAAGGGTTTGGTTGGGTATCTCAGGGGAAGTAGTGGTTGTCCATGAAAATGCGGAGAGATGGCAGCAAAAATACCTTCATATGAAAAAAAAGTTTAAATGAGCACTGGAGCCACATTCAATAAACAGCGGACTGGCTGCGTGGGACTAAGACTACACCAAACACTTACATGTGCTAACGCCCCCCCCCCCCCCCATTGGTAGACCCGCCGCATGACTCTTTCCCACCAACTTTATACCTCATTTTCCACAGTCAAATCTGTAGCCTGGGGCTTCTCTCACTGTTCGACCACAGCGGTCCCACTCCTCATCGAGGACCAGTCTCTTGGCGTCTCCTCATTTCTACGTCGGCGAACCAGTATGCTGATGCTATCCTCACTGTTGGACCATGATGGACCCATCCTCCATCGGTGAGCTCTTGTTTTGGCGTCTTCTCCACTGCTTGGTCAAGGCGGACCCGTAGTCTGGCATTTTTCTCACTATTCGCCCATAGCTGACCCATCCTCATCGTAGACACCCACCCTGGCGTTTCCACCACTGCGTGGCTAAGGCGGACCGGTATCCTTGAGTTTTTCTTACTACTGGGAAAAGGTGGATCCGTGCTCCATCGTCGATTTATTTTCTGTCGTTTTCCGCACAGTTGGGCCATATCGGACACACTACTCCTCGCCAGCCCTGTATACTGGTGTTTTCCTCACTATTGGGAGAAGGCGGGTCCATATTCCATTGCTAGACTCGTATCCTCGCTTTTCCACGGCGGGCGTCTAACTAAACCCTATGAAGCATATGTGCTACCGCACTTGGATTACTCAAGTGTGGAATACTGCTCTTAAAAAAGTATAGCAAAGATTGAAAGAGTCCAACATACTATAACATTTTATAGATGTTTTCGTGGATCAACTTTAAGCAATCTGAGTGCAACCACAGCCTTGAAATTTTAGGTCTTAGAAGTTTGCGAAATCAACTATTGCTTTTGACATAGTTCCCTGTTTTAGTATTCTATGAAAAGAAATTGGATTAAATTCGAGTGAATACTAGATCTTTAGACCAACCTTTACGGCACTAGGCGGATTTAATGAGAAGCCCAACCGCCACAACATCTTCGCTTTGCTCAACTTCGTACTCTACCGTTGTGCTAAGCTCTTTCAGGGCTATCTCCTGGAATTCTCTTATCCGAAAACAGCAAAATTTTCAAAAAAAAAACCTTTTCCACGGCTATAAATACATTTTAAGTTTCGGTTTCTCTAACGCTATTTAGCAGCATAGAATGCTTCTTTTTCAATTTTTAGATGCATGTGTTAGCTTAGAGTGCGTGTGGCGCAGTGGTAAGAGGCTCACTGCGCACGCACATGGTTCGATACCGCCCATGGCCAACCAAGTCATCCATCCCTCCGGGGTCGGTAAGTTGGTACCAAAGGTGGTCGGTAAGTTGGTGCGCATCTCACTTGACGGGATTGATCAACACCGACCACTTTATCCTTTATCCTTTATGTGTTAGCTTCAATACCATATTACTCTCAGATGCAGCTAAGACCTATTTAAGAATCTGTTCACAAGAGCTCGATGAAAACTTTCTCAAATATTAAAAATGTTGGCATTTAGTCATATATTTCTCGTTCTTCCAGCATTCTTATGCTATCATAATCATGAATACTGTTGAGCTTACAGCAAATTCTCTGAAAACTTGCTGATCAACGCATTAGACCCACATTTACTCTTGATTTCTATTGGCTGCACCATTAGATATTTTCCTCATCTTGTATTTTGTTTCTCTTACAACATTGTCGAAGGCAGTACTTGAAACCCAAAATTGCGTGTGGAAGATAGGATCCACTTCTAGCAGTTATTTTGAATAGTACATGACTTTCTTCTTCTTCTTCCTAGCCATCATCCCAAGGGTTGGAGTCGACATTTCACGTATGATCGCCACATTTTCTACGATGAAAAGCGTCGACGGTTGTGAGCTTCAATAACCGCATGTCCTCCTCTAACCTGTCTGGCCATCGGGTTTGCGGTCTTCCTCTCGGTCTACGTCCGTCAACGATGATATTTATAGCTGATTTTGAGACTGAACTGTCGCACTTCTCAACACATGACATCTTTGCCGACATCCAACATCTTCGTCGCGATCGGTGCCACTGTAAACCACGACCGCACATCATTGTTTCGAATTCTGTCGAGTCGGCGAGCTCCTACGTTCAGCGGACCATTCTCACTTCTGGTGGAATGTCTGCTCTTGTTTCAAAGTGGTCGTACAACATTCCTCTCCATACAATGTCACAGTTCGTAAAACTGTGCGACATATCTTCAACTTCAACTTCAGCGGAATCTTCCTATAGCAGATGGCTCCTGTTAACTGCCTCCACTTAATTCACGCATTGTTTGCACGACAATCAGCTTCAACTACACTATTACCGTCAGCTGAGATACGGCAATCAAGGTACTTGAAAACAGAGTTCTTTGGAAGTTCGCTATTATCAACTAGGATTGAACTGCGCGTTTGCTCTCCTTATTCGACCTACTCTTTCTAATTCTGCACTTTTTACTGTAGTTCCTCCCAAGTGATCGCAGCAATTATCACACCATCTGCATAGAGAAACGTCCATGGTGCTCTTGGTTGGATATCGCTTGATATCGTTTCCATGCAAAGGATAAAGAGAAGGGGTGAGAGCGTAGCACCTGTGATGAACTCCAACACAAACTTGAAACGGAGTGATGTCTCTGCAGCACATCTGACTGAGCTTGTGATATTCCTGTAAAAAAACTGAGCCCACCTGACTTATTCTTTCGGGACCCCGTGAGCACGTAATGATGAGCTCACGAGGCGCCCTGTCGCACTCTTTCTCGAGATCGAGAAAGGCTGGGTGCGCGGTCTTCTTTCTCTCTTGATGCTTCTCAATCAGCAGTCCAACGGCTTGAATCGCGTCGGTTGTGCTGGGTTGTGCTGCAGTCGTTGACGAACCCATACTGACTGCGTCTGACCTCATTGATTTTTTGGAGTCGTCTGTCCAGAATTCGTTCGAAAATTTCATCGTATGACACAACAGCATAAGTGGTTGGTGCTCTGGGCATTCTGCGATGTCTTCTTTTCCCTCCCATATAGGTGCTGTCGTGTTTGTCGTCCACAAGTTGAGAAATTTTCATCCAGCTTTTATTCCATTGAAGAAAGGGGAAAGCCAACGGGTTCCTACTCCTCCAGCTATATTACAGATTTAAGGCGGCAAATTATCTACACCGGGTGTATTAACGTTCTTCATCCTTGCTCGCAACGGAGAGCATGTGTGATGCAACGTTCACCTCGACTGCCTTTTACGATAAGACAGAAGTTTGGTTCCTCAAATTCAAGAACTGCAACTTCGACTTGAGCGACAATCGATCTGGCACGGCGGTGGAAGTATTCACAAAATTACATTTTGAAATTTTGAACTGCGAAATTTATCTGAGGATGATTTTGAAAGATTGCTATTATACGTTGCATATTGGTTCACCATCAATTCCATCGTGATTTACAACGTTTAGCTCAAATAACAGTGAACCTCAACTTGACTGTGAAAAATAATATAACCATAAATATCAAGTCAAACATACATATTTGAAGAGTTCAAAAGATGTACAGTGCGTTTCAGCATTGTAGGACACCCCCACCCCCTCCCCTCTCCCATTTTCTCGTTGTCATCTTCGCAAACCATGGAATTTTTCTATAGTAAACTCTGGCTTTTGAAATCAGCAGAACTAGAAACTCTGGTTTTTCAAAACATAATTTTTCTCTTTTTGCCCATCTCGCCGTCGTGACGCACCTACAGGTTTTAACGGGTTAGCTTGCCGCGTTAAAAAAGTCACGAGATTTTGACTTTTGAGCATCCATGTACCACACTAATTTCATGCAGCCAGCCACTTCGGCTTTCTTTAGTAATTCCGACCACACCTGCATCGAAGGAGCGTCACGCGAGGCTAACACTAAGACTCCCTATCTCAATTTCTCCAGCTGTTTATATTATATTTATAATTTATGTTGCTCCCCATTTCTGTCATTATTTTTCTAATAATTATTAATTTTAATGATTAAAGTCAAAATTTTGTCAAAGTTTAAATCAAATTAGAAATGAAGTCACTTCTGAGTTAATTCTTCTTTTGAATTTCCATCGATCATTTATTTGTTTATTTATTTGCAGACGCGCACAGAACCCGCACGTAAATAAGTACAATTTTACACCAACCACCACTGAATTGTCGAATTGATTGACCACTCTGATGTTGAATGGCAATACATTTGGCGAGGTTTGTTTGGCAACCTCGCAGACGAGCTTGCAAACTAACCAGGCAAACGAACCCCGTCAAATGTATTGCCAAACAAGAAGTCCCGTGAAATGTATATGTATAAACCTTGCTTTTTGTATCGCCAAACAAACTTCAACGCGCAAGAATATTGATAACACCGGGAATCGTACAGTGGTTTTGATATTGGGAGTATGCTGCCTTACCAACTGCGCCATCCGAGTCGACAACGATGATGATTGAATCATCCTCTAAGAATGAAATGAACATATTACCCGTAAAATGTGTCGCCACGCAAACCTTGCCTTTTGTATTGCCAAACACCCGTAAACTGTCTTGCCAACACATTCTCTTGCCTTTTGTATTGCCAAACACCCGTAAAATGTCTTGCCAACACATTCTCTTGCCTTTTGTATTGCCAAACAGGCTCTTCACTCATTCTCCCGTAAAATGCTAAGGAAAATATTATCCCGTAAACTGTTTTGCATAACACATTCTCTTGCAAAATATATTGCCATTTAAAATCAGAGCACCCTAAAGCCATTGACAATTAGGGGAAGACATGGATATGTTCGTGCATTCAGTGTTTCTTTTTTATGATTTTTAATCATAATTAATATAAATATAATTATGCTCCCTAATCAGAGATCCCAGTTCTCATACCCACCATTGGTTTACAGCTACTTAGAGGATGATAGAAATTCGCCAAGAAATGTGACTCCTGCCGGGTAATCATCGTTGATTTTTTTCTTCTTTCCCAGTAATTCTGAGGATGCTTCAAAAGCGACTAAGACCGAAGCTGAACGCGGAATCGAAAAAGGCGTGCAGATACTTCCGATGGAGGTTCGGGCGTTCCCAATTTTCGAGAGAGCGCGAGAAGGCGACGGCCGGCTGGCTGTGGCGCGCGATTTTCGAGGTCGTCTGTCGGCGACCAACTTGCAGATCCCTTATCACCCGCACTGATCGACCGTATTCGTGGACGGGTGGCGAGAGCGCACAGAAGCGGGCCGAGGACTTCGCTGCGAGGGACGCAGACGCTGCTCCTCCTCTCCGGCGTCTCCGTGCGTGTGTCGTCGTTCTCTCGCCTTTGCACTGACCTCCTATCTTGGATATGGGCACCGGATAACGTATCACTAACACAGATATCCCCTGCCATGTGGACTACAGTGCGTCTTTATGACGTTCTGCTTCTGCTTGCCATACTGCACAGCTTGGACGCGGCGGCGCTGCACTCTGTTGGTGGCATTCTGAACTCCATTGGTAAGCTTCTACTTCAGTACCGGCTTTCGGCGCAGTTGGCCATCTCTGAGAAAACCCATAGATCTTTTCATTCGTTCGAAAGTTTCTCCTTGCCATGTGTTTGTGGACGTGCAATTCGTTCGACTTCCATTCTCGTTGGGCAAAATCCTTCCTTTTCGAGAAGTTAGGAGAAGACGAACTGACCATAAGTATTTAGCCACATCCAACTGGAACTCGGAAGTACTCCTCCACGCAATTCCGATGTTTGCTTACCTACCTTTTCTCTTTGGGTGTGCATCACTCGTTACTTGTTTCCTTCTTCTCAGCCAGAAACGTCTACCTCCAGAAACGTCTACCTATCTCCATCTGTAGTGAACAAGGATATAGAGAATCAGCTCCAAATTTGTGTAACCCTGTACCGCGAACATTCGATGAACTTCCTAATGTTGCCACGGACAGGTTTTGCGCCGACGTTTAGGAGTACGATGTGTCCCAGTAGTTCATCGTAAACCTTGATGAGCCGTTTGTACACTGACATCACGTGGTAAGGAAGAAAAAACATTGCGTAGGCATGCTAAAAAGGTTGGTGGTGCGGGACCGGGCTTTTTGAAGCTGCCAGCTCTGGTCTAAGGGATCTTCGTTTGGAAGATGCTAACAGCAGCTAACTAAATGATTGAACTTCACGATTATCCAGATAGTACTAGAGACTAGAGACGTTAATTAGGCCCGGAGAGCTTTGGCTGGTATTTGTATGGGTCTTTTAAGCCAAAAAAAAATCCTAAACACCATATGTAGATTCACCTAGGAACACTTCGCAGTGTCGCAGTTTCATCTCCAGATAAGACCACTGAACAGATATTAACCTTAGGTATAAACAGCTTTTTTGAGGATATTGAAATTTACACCGAGTTGGTTAAAGCCTCGAAGTGGTTTCCAACACATAGCGGCCTGAATTGCTAAGGCGCATGTGCTTTCTCAAATGTAATCCCATGCGAATTCGTAATTTACGACGGAATACTAAGATCCTACTCCTATTCTTCATTTGATTGTGTTCAGCAAATATTCCACTCCTTTGCATTTTCTTTGTTTTCATTCCCTATTTCAACGAAACAGAAGCTGCAGTAGCCTACCACTTTTTTCGTATCGGGGTTTTCTTTCTGTTGCGAATCTGGGTTCGAAAGAGAATTATGATGCACCCACACCAAATTTGTCATGTACCCTTCAGTTCCGTTGGAGCACTTTTTTTCTGATGTGGGATTAACTGGCGAAGAAGCGTTCAGGATCCATTCCTAGTTAGAACTGGAAGGAAATCCTACTGCACGGAGTGAAGCGTAATGTTTTGATGAGATTCTCCTCCATAAACTGAACTGGTTCTCATCCCACTGCTTGCATGCTGCTCTCCACTTTTATTTTTTTTCAGTCAGGAAGCCCGGCCTGCCCGACGTGCTGTTCCCGTCAGTTTGCCCTCCGGCATGTGCTCAGCTCTTCCACGCGGAGGAGGCCACGTTCAACAACTCGGCCAGCGACCGATGCAGCTGTGTCTGCCCCTCGGCTGCACCGGTCTACCTGAACACCGCCGGATACTGTGTGGACCGACTCGGTGAGTCTGGTCACTGCCTCGTTCCTCCGGATGTTTTTCATGCAAGCCGTGCATCCAAGGCATGGAGCGACTTGTCTCTAATGCCTCCCTCGCCTTAAGCCGATTACAAAGCGCTTTACGACCATCTCCACTATTAGCTAAGTTGTTTTTTCGGCGGATCTCATGTGTATAGCTTGGCTAACTGGGCGCAATCAAGGAAATGCACTTGTCAAAGTTCAACTCAGAGGCAGCGATGAGAAACAGGGACTTCCTTGTTTTTTAAACAAGTGATGCACGCACTGTGGTAATATAAAGTGTAAATTCGACGTTTCTGGTTTGACTGACAGAATCTTCTCGAAATCGCTCGACTCGGCGCTTCCAAGGATAGGTCGCGTCTGAAAGATCGCGACTCGGTTGTTTATTGCATATGACACAGATTCTATTCGAGATTTACTATCCGGTCAGACATGGGGAGCAAAGTGATTCAAACACCAGCGCAATGTTGGAAATCGGATGAAGTTTCCTTAATTCCGTCTTGAATTACTTCTTTCGCAAATAAATAGTAGCACTAAAACAGAACTCCTCAGGTACTGCAAGTTGGCAAATAAGTCACCACTTTTTCAGCAGCCTGTTGTTCCCGCAGTTTCTAATTTATGACTGAGCAGTCATATCCGTTTCAAAGCACTTTTCTTGCTCTACAAGGCCGCTTTTACCAGTTTCCGGATAACTCAGTTCCGTCCGGTTTTCAGGCAATTAAATTTTCCAGGACGCCAAAAAATTTATTCCCGGCAACCGATTCATTCCAAATTTTGCCTGTAGCCAAAAAAGTGGCTCATGCAGCTCGAGACTTTTAAGTTCAAATATAGCAACTTCGACCTAGGATCGATATTCCGCTGTGGTCTACAGTCCTTCTCAAAAAGATAGACGGATTGCGCGACTGCACCATCGCGGCGGAACCTGAACGAGGGATGCGGAGAGAGCATGCTCCAAGTGAAAGGGTCGAGTAGGTCCCGCCGCGATTTTGCAGCCGCCACGCTGAGAAACCGCACGCGCATTCCGTCTATCTTTCCGACAAGGACTGTACATTTTGATTTGCACTGGGGAACTACGCCGTGCTTAAAATTCTTTAGGGAGAACAACATCGTGAAGGAACTCCTATGGAGTCCGGCTGCCGGAGAGTACATAAGCTTGGACAACACAAAAATCCGATCGTCAACGTCGTGTTGCCCTTGCAACAAACTTAGCCTCATACTATAAACTTCGCTAGATCACCTCTTCTGAACGAGGAATGAGGAGTTCTTTCAGCATTCACCGTACATTGGCGGCATAGCGTTAACCAAGAATCTTTTTCGTTCTCTCTGAAATGATACTGTTATGAAAGACGTCTTCTTTTGCTGCGTGCATTTTTCATTTGCAATTTACAGTATTCAGGAGAAAGTGAATTTTTAGGAAGCAATGCCAACGTTCTTGTAGAGCAAGAAAAGCGCTTTCGAATGCTTAAACACTTACAAACAATGGAAATTGGAGGAAAAATAAGCAATTTAAGGAAAACATGGGAACTTATTTGACGAACCGATACTTGTTACTGTACTGAAAGTTCAAATTTCCTGAGATCATGGTAAAGGTGTTTGCCAGCAAAGATAAATTTTGGGGGTAATTCAGCCACTTGCGAAGGGTGGTGTTTCGGTGTTGAGGCTTACTAGGACGGTGAAAAGTCTAGGTTAAGCAGATATAGGGAAATAGGTGCCTGCAATGAAGGAGGATTAAAAATCTCGCTCATTTCCTGGTTTTTCACCTTTTTTTCAGGAAGGAAGCGATAGCATCACTGCTTCATAGGATTTGCGGTTGTTGTGGATTTTTCAATGCAGCCAGGATTTAGTCGTAAATTTTAATTTAGTACTCGCTTTAATCGGGACATTAGGACTCGATCGTTAGTAGTCTCAGACAAAACTCTCTTCTTTCGCAGCATGACCCTAATTTACCAGCCGTTCAGGGTTTTCAGGAGCGTTCGTTCCCACCGGTTGAATTAAAGTGCATTTGAGTCCCAACTATTATAGCTTATAGATTCCGGTGATCTCGTTATCCCTCATAGCACACTTTGATAACTAACTTGAATTGAAATGGTAATTACTAAAGTGCAGCACGTCATGTGTCGTTACTGTCATGTACTTACCTCGCCACTTAGTAATACCCCACCTGTGCTCACAAATGAACTACATATTCAAATGTGTGAGGGAGGAGAAAATCGTTTGTTACAAATTCTTCCTTCTTGGCCGCAATGCTTCCTCTTGTTCAGTGGATCTTAAATTCCTGTACTAGTGGGTGCGAAAATTCATAAATATTGCCTGGCTAACATGCATGCTCGGTTGAGTTCCGAAACAAAAACTGAGTCTAAAGACAATGAATGAAGGGAGAAAATGTGCTCTATAGATAGAAGTTTTGTACGGTATGAGCAACTCACTGCGTGGAATTCGCTGGAGTCGTTGTCAAAAGGGGGGTCAGATTGGTGCGAAACAAATGACGCACTTTTATTTAGAAGCATATAATTTGGTTTGAACGTAGTATGATCGCAACACTTTTGTAGAGCGAGTCAAGCTCTTTCGTAATCTACGTATAAGTGGTGTCGGCTAAGGCTAGGAACCGTGAAATAACGGAAAGTTTCCGGGAATCCCGTCTCATGATTTCTGAATTTTGAGGATTTTTCTGCAATACCACAAGCGACACAGTCCAAAATACCTTTTTTTGTGTTGGACCAGGACGTCAGTGCCAACCCCACATGGGAGACCTGGTGCAACGAGGTTGCTGTTGGTGAAACAAAGACGAGCACTTTTTCTTTCAGGTTTTTCTTTGGTATCTCTAGTATTCTCAGCGAATGATCCTCTCCAAGCTGCTTTTTGGAAACAACACCCTCCGCAATACCTGCTGCTGTTAATTACCTTAGAAAGTCGCGAGGAGTTTGCTTGAAGAACGCTAAAGAGGCTCAAAAGCGCATTTCCCGCACCTCAACTTTTCACCAAAATTTGCTTCCCGGAGCTGGTTTCAATTTTGATAATTTTCATAGAAAACAATTGGGTGGTCATTATATCCTATCGGAAAATTATCGCATTTTTGTCAATTTTCTCAGCTTCAGAATCCTTTATCCTGCAAGAAGAAAAACTGTCAAACACGTCGACGTAAAGATGAATTTTTCTTGTTCTTCGATTCTCAGGTTTCCGAGTTCTTTGTGCAGTACATCGGGGACCTGCCCATATAATATGCAATAGTCCCCTTTAATCAAAGATATTATGTTATCCTCCGACGTTGTCGTCTGTTAAAGTTGTGAGAAAAAAATGTAGTCAACACGAGAAAGCGCCATTTCTTTTGCACCAACCTAATGTCAAATTCGCACAGAGGAATGTTTCAGTAAAAACTCTATCGCACATAAATGCTCAAGATCTCCAGCTCGGCATAGAAGTCGTCGCTTCTGATGAGCAAAAACGAAATGCCTGACAAGTTTTTTTTTTCAGTAAAAGTGATGGAAGAATCCTCATCTATCTAACAGATTTTGAGAATTTGTTGAAACAAATAGAGCCTTAAGAGACGGTGCAAATGACTCCTAGGATTAGCGAGGTTTCATAGAGCTTCTGATGGATACCGGTGTGTCCGCTATTCTCTCATCAACACACTGTGCACGAAGTCTTGAACCCTTAGAGCGTCCACAGATTTTGCTGGCTAGAAGCGTATCAAAATTAACAGGGATGTAAGCGGGAACAATAATGGAAAGTACAGTTTTCCACTGTAGCAATGGCTTGTGAATTCCAACATTCAAATGGTGGTGATTCTAGGAAAGGAGTTGGAAGTCCGAACATATATGGTAGCTCTGACACGCGTTCAGAAGTGCACGACCAACGCTAGCTAATTTCCTGTTTTTTTTTTCTTAGAATTCTGAGAACGCAGTGTTTTTCGTTCCTAAGACTAAAGAAAACTACGGCTACATCGTTCTTGAAGTCTCCGCGAATTTGTTTTTCCGCAGCGAAAATCAAATCAAATGAGCAATAAACACTTGTGTACCCTCTTCCTTCCTATAGCTCCGGGAACGGATAAGCTAGCAAGCCGCTTATCTGACCGGAAACTAAATCGGAAGCTTTTTTCATGGCTATTTTTGGACAAGGAAATCCCCTCATTTGCGAATCGGGAGAAATAGTGGCTTTTCGAGGACAGCCATATGGGCTTCGAATTCATACTAGTAGCATATTGCAAGGAGGTGCCGGTGTAGCAAAAGCCTTAATAAAAGTAAATTTTTTATTATGTTCCTGATTCAAGTTATCCTCAAAGAATTTCATCACTTTACAGTCCTCGCATCAGTCAGCAGTAGATGTTGAGGGATGCCTGATTTCAAAAACTCCAGCAGCAGGGATTTCTATGTTTGTTATGTGTAATGACCTAAGCTTTGGTAAGGGTAGCATTTTCTGAGGTATTCGCCGATCTAAATTCTGAACACATGAGGAAAATAAAGCGATGCCTCTGGATTTGGGAACAAAAATTCAAAAAACTCCTCACTGCTGTAGTAATATCATATATTCTCAAAAGAAAAAAGTGCTTTGCAGATGAGTGCCGCCACAACCTGGTGTTCAACTCGTCAATCGCGACAGAACGTCTCATCCCCGTCGTCTCGCTGCCCGCCAAGAACGGCGTTCTGCATCCGAAAGTTCCGATTCGTTGGGAAGGTGAGAAAACGATTTTCTGGAACTTCAGCATGTTCTTCTCCGCGATTTTCTCCCAGGGGAACTCGTCGCAGGGGCGTGGTCGGTTTTCTAGCCTGACTGCAGGGTGGTCACAAGTGCGCTTATAATCACGTGCGAGCGGTGCGTGTTTTCTCAAGGCTATCCTGATTAAATCTACGTCCAGCGCCGCCACTGTTGTGTGGAATAAAATAGCAAGGCAATCAACAGACGAATGCATAATCAAGACGACGTTGCTTTAAATGATCACATTCGCTTCGGCTGTTCTTTCTCTGCACAGAAAAGAGATGAGCGGAAGTATTGCGTAGGACCGGAAGTCGGGAATCCTCCTATATCGAGAGAAGCTCCACATACAAAAAAGTGGGTGTGTAGCTGTTTATCCGCGGAAGGATGCCGCCTCTTCACACCTCCATGGGTCAAGAGGTCAGTTCGGATGAACAGCTCCACAGTGTATCTGTTCATTCGAATTCAGTTGAGGATCAGAATGATTGTTCTTAATGCCGATTTTGAAAGATCATCACTTTTAGAAATATTATTTTCGGAAATTGTTTTTGTAGGAAACTGAATAAGCAAGTCACTTCTTGCATATTTCCACAGGAACTCGTCCACAGAACACTCGAACTCCACAGGAACAAGGCAATACTGGACAGAGATTAGATGTCTGAATCATGTCTTCACAGAACCATAATCCTTTGGGGGGTTTTTTTTTTGGCGAAATAGTGAATTTATCGGTTTTCGAACGTAGCTTATCCTGCCATGTAGCTCTTTATCCGATAGTGTGGCTGTTTATTCGGTGATGTAGCGGTTTATCCGGTGGTGTAGCTGTTTCTCCGGAAGTGTAGCTTTTTACCGGAAGAGGCCACGCCCCCAGCGGATGAACAGTTCACTTCCCCCCCCCCCTCCAAAAAAATTCGAAGGGTAAAAACGAGCACCTATGGCGAAGCTCTTTGCTTAACTAAGCTACCGCCAATTCTATAGAAATCTAGAGGTTATGTAGATGCTTGCAGGACGCCAGAATTGAGGAACTTCCGACTTTCAAAAATTCCTCTCGTTCTCGGCTTGGAAAAGCACTCAGAATTGCATGAGAAAAAGAGGTCAAATCGCTTCTGCTAGGAATACCGACAATAACAGACATTCAAACAGAAGTTGGCCTGATTTTTATTAGATTTTCCTTCTGAGCTGATAGGAATCGGATCATGGCTACGTACTTCCTTAGGCAACATTTCTGATCCTTCCATGTAAATTAGTGGAGGATTCTGAAAGAGAATGATATGAAGAATCGACTCCTTCATTCAAGAACTGTTCGAAGTTTTTTTTCGAATGCCTATGAACTTTTTTTCAAGCACCGCGCTTTCCACGTCTTCATTTGATATATGAACAGAAAGGTTCAAATTTTCGACTCTGTTCGCATATTGCCGCTCGTGAAGTATTCACCGGGGCGAATTCCGAATAACACAGCCGATGTTGACCGCAAAAAGGGCATGAAATATTCTAGTACACCGTTTGCACTCTAGTACCTTTCACATTTTGTTTCGTGGTCTCTAAAAGCCGCTGTCCTGTAGAATGAAGGGACTGGAGATCCAAGGATTAAAGTGGCGCTGATAGTATTAGAAGGTAATGTTTGCTTCAAACGGGAACGAATTCTTCTTTATTGACGGTGCCACTGACTGACTGTGATTCTTCCCTCGAAATGAGTGTGAGATGAGAAATTTCCTCTTGATTCAGATGCTGGCATAGCTGTCTCTGCTCTTGGTACTGTCGACTGTGCAGTGAGTGCCGTGTTCTTCGACAACATGGATCACAGGTGGAGAGCGACCACCAGACGGACCCTATTCGACATCTCGACCGCACGTGGTCGTCCTGCAGTAATGGTAGGTTTTATCAAAGGTGATTCAACATGGCTTTTTTCCGTTGCCAATCGCGTGGGAAGAGGAAGTAAAAATTTGCAGCTTCGCAATTCTGGCTTGTATGTATTAGGGTGCTATGTTGGAAATGCGCGATTTTGCATTGAACAAATTATTTTTTAAAAACAAAGTTACAACACCCCAGTCCGAGTTCAATGCAGAATTGGTATTGGTGAACCTTCGACATCTTCCACACAAAGAGTGAGCGCTCTCCTATGAAATGTCGCAGCGCCGTGAACTGAAGTAGCGACACACCCAAAGTTTGGAGTTTTGGAATTTTTCTCTTCCAAGTATGGCTTAAACGACACAAGTAAGTGGTCGCCTACTAGCGCAATGTCTGGGCTACTAGGTGGTCACAAGTGCGGTTCCCGATTCCAGATCTGAATAACAGGGCAGTCGAGGAATCGAATTTCAGTTACAATTTCGGTTAAGTCACCCAAGTTCGGGGCCATTTTCGAGTAATCTAATCTCGCGTGGATTTAGCCGAATAATATAGCAATGACTTCCTTTATTCTATATATGATCTGTGGTGCTCCGTTGCGTTCTTACGCTCATTAACAACATAAAACCCGCGAAAGGAAATTCTGAAATTTTAGTCGGCCTTCTCATAAATTCCTCTAAAAAATAAACAACAAATGAATGTTTGAATGACAAACTATATGCGGAAAAATTCTCCACGATTTGCTCTCCCAGATGGTATCAAAAGTTCAAAGAAAGTGCTTCACAACACATTCATAAAGACGTCGAAACTTCAGCGCGCATTTCCATCTTAGCACCCTAATACTTCAATATTTCTTGCTAAATCTAACTAAAATGTATATTTTATGCTTAACCGTTGTGATTTCCAGAACAAGGACAATTTCTCTTATTGCTCTGCTCTCATTATACTCATCTAGTCGCATTTTGTTCCCAATGAGCCTTCATGTGCCATGCCCGTGCACTTCTAGTACATGTTTTCATGTTTTGCTTAACGTATTCATGTCCACAGCATATTAACCTGGATGTGAGGGTGTGATCGAGAACATGAACTGAACGTGACGTCGGAAATGATTTGTTTTGGAGCTGTCTTCATTGACACGACAGACTTTCGTCTCCGCAGTCTCCACATTCGATTCATCATCTTAGTCGTGGCTTTTTCTCGCGTTTACGGCGAATAGAATAAGAAGATACACATGTTTGATGAAATTTTCAAACATATTGAACATTTTCAACTACAAACGTATTTTTAGCCGAACACATATGTAGTGTTGGTAAAATATTTATGATGAGAGATAATTCTCTGCAACATAATTTCCAGTACATGAAAGATATGGAGTGAGAAGGATGGACAGCAGAGAGAGAGCGCCAGAGAGAAATAAGAAAAGAATGCAACGAATTTAGTTCATGAGCATGAAAAAGTAGGAAGTTTACGTGATGCAAAGAAAAGTTGGGCGTTGTTTTGTTTAAACCGCAAATGAACTTCACTTCCGGTAAATGTCTTCGTGTGTGTACGGTACCTATCGTAATATTTACAAGAAATGTCGACCATCGCAGTTCGAGCAGGGTCGCAATAGCAACAAATATGTATAAAATGAACAATAAATAGAGATATAAAAGCTACATGGAAACCTGCCCCTTCGAGCATCTATTCTCTCTTCACCTTTTGCATGAAGCGTCACAGTGCTAAGTGTCGTGATATGTGAATAAGTAATCAAACGAATAAGTAAATGGATAGATAAATAGCATTTAATTTCCGAGCAACAAATCTAACTCGATCTTCTAAAAACGGCTTAGAACGTGCTGACTGCTGAGGTGATGCTAATCGTTCGTTACGGTGGCAAAGTACAGGGTGCACCATAAGTTCTGATAATACAGTGCTCTATAATTCTTGAAGAATCAGCAGCTCCTATTCCGTCAGCCACTACCCGTTTCGTGGAAGATCATTGTAACTGTAGCAGAGACTCCGAACTCTAGATTCGTGACCCGTAAATTATTTATTCTTCTTTCTCATTCCACCTCTATAGTGTAGCCGTGAAACGGCTAACATCAACATCGATCTGTGTTTGCTTAGAGGTCAGCAGCATATTCGAAATTATTCCAAATATTTTGGCCAATATGTTAGGGACGAAATTTAGGCATAGCTAGGCTTAGCGCAATCGATGTTACTTGTTGAATAGTTGAGTTGCTGTGTTGGCACTCTTGTGGCGCATCCTGTGAAGGTGACCTAGGAGAGAGCAGGATGGTTCGGTGTCACTCTCGAGCACTACCTTCGCGGAACCAAGATGTTGGAAACGTCCCGACTTTAGCTTCACCTACGTAGTCGAAGATTTTTTTGAATAACATTTACGGGAAAAATGAAGAATTTACGCCCGAAGTTTTTACAGTAAACAGTTTGATGACGCTCGGAAATTCATCTGCCCTTCTGTGAAAAACGATTTGAAAAACTTTCGCATTCTTCCTACATAGATGTCGTCTCGATTACAGGCAGCTCTACATTAGAGAGAGTATGTATACCTCTTACACTCATTGCAGAAAATCCACAACAGTAGTAATCCACAAGTGTGTAGAATCTCCATAACATCAACTGAGTATTTGTACTCTTGTCATCGTCCTAAATTTTTCTTGAAGTGACGAAATCCTCTTGATTTTCTCTTCCTGTATTTGTGCGAAACTATAATAATAAACTGTGCTCGAGGATTACCTGGGGCACATCTAACCCATTTACTTCAAACTTATGTAATCTACTTTTCGCAAGTCGCTCCTCAATTCGGATGTGAATGCGAGAACTCCAGTAGTTCTGCTTATACACACTACGTATAGTCCTTGAGCACCTCTTTGTACCCAATAAAAATAACATTAACGACCATTCTTATGGGAATATTCTGTCCTTGTTGGGTACAACTGCTTTTGGATTTGCTTTGGAGCTCTTGAGGTTTTGTATATTTTCCACAAAGTTGTTAGAACAAAGGACACGCGCCTTGTTACTCACACATGTGCCTTTTAGAGCGAGAATTTTTTAACGATTTTTTAATTTTTTAATTTTTACTAACTTTGTGGTGACTGAATTCAGAATAAATAAACAGGTATTTATATTGGAATTTTCACGTAAGGTTTTCCTATTCCAGTTCCGGGGCAGTGAATCGGACGTTGCGATCCTGACAGGAGCTGTGGTACAGTTGAAGCTGTCATGCACCGGATTCGCTCCAGATGAACACTGCCTCTCGTTTCGAGTCACGGGAGTGTCAGGTTTGTTCAAGAAGTGCTATAAAACTGCTGACTTGTTTGTCATCACGCTCTTTTCAGGAGCAAACCCCTTCCTCCTGCCATCCTCGAATACAAGAGCAGAGCTGTTGTTCATCCTGGTACTGGCTTTCCTCCTGGCTCTCACTCTCGCCGGCTCCTTCGTCGTCTGGCACCTGTGTTGGCGCATAAAGAAGCGGCAGCTGATTTCCGACATCCAGATGCAATTCCTCTATCATCTGCAGCAGCAACAGGAAGCACAGAAGGTACTGCCACTGTTATAAAATGCTGTTTACACATACAACGAGAAAAATTGTTCAGATGGCAATAGCACAGACGGCGGCGACTGAAATGGGTCCATGTGAATTTAAGACATCGTTGGAGCGCGTCCCAAAACGGAGGCTGTACTTCAGCGCAGGTATTGGGTTAAAGCTATAGGTTGGAGCAATTTGGCTACGGAAACAACTCTCTCTTTACAATTACTAGAGTTTCCGTCATTCTGCAGATCTACTGGGCAAAATTTCAAAAACAAAGCTGAGTGCTAATTTTAACATCAGACGATTAAATTCAAATATATAAAATTGATGGTGAAAGCAACGAGTTCAAATTTACCAGCAGCGAAGTATTTTGGGAAATTTTTTAGCACCTCCCTCCACCCTCTTCGCTTCCCCTCCACCTGTGTCTGCCACCGGTAGCAGCTCATGCGGGAAAAATGCAACTTGTTCAATGTCCACCTGGAACTTCCGGCTTTTTTCGCATTTTTCGGAAGTCGGAAGTCGGAAGCCCGAAAAACACCGGAATATCGGACGTTTCGGAAGTCGGAATTCCGCTCATCACTGATGGCAGCACATACGGGTTCCTGTTACGAGAAGTAGGGAGATGAGAATATTCACCTCATCATAACATTACACATTGGAACTCACACTATAAAAAACCCTGTAGTCGTTTCTCCATTTTTCTTATTAGCGTTCTTAGTAAAAATATACGGTAGTTGCCAATAAGATATGATCAGGGACACTGTTAAGGCCAGAATCTCTCGCTATAACTGAACTGAAGTTTGACCCATCCAGATGAAATTTAAGGTTTTGGTGTACGTTAGAGCACTCTTTCTTTCCGCTGCATAACATAATTATGATATCTCCATTCAGAGTACCTAGACGAAGAGATGATGGTGAACCCTCCTCCTGTGGCCGAACAGTTCCTTGCTGATCTTCGAAGAGTGATCGAGGTTGCCCGTGAGAGGATAAGGATGCGGCGCTTTGTGCCCATGCTCATTACTATCCCAGAGGACCATGAAGAGGTACGGATGACGTGATTTCATGCATAGAAAACACGAACTTAATTTTGATCAACTTAAGAACCGAAATTCTATCGTGCAAGAGCACGAGCCCGAGCGATCCGAGCAACAAGTAGTCCAGCAAGAGTCACCAAAAAGCGACAAGTCCGTCGATAGCGGACGAGAATCGCGCTCAGACTCCGATGACTCGAGCAGGGAGGACGAGGAAGAGGTCCAAGAGAGAGGGAGGGACGAAGCTGAAAACTCCGAGAGGATGAGCAGCGTGCGGAACATCGTCAACGGTATGCGCTTCACCATTCGTGGAAGGGTTACTCATGGAAAGTGTTGAATCTTTGCAGGATTCGAGTCCCGTTCGGCTCGAACTACGCACCTCCCGAAGCCGTCTCGACTGCCCCCTCGGATACCCGCAAAGCCCCGACTGCCCACCTCTCAGATTCCCACCCTTCTTGGAGAATCAAGCCCTCGTCCTCTGCAGAAGTCGCTTGCTCTAGCACGCGTGCCTTCATTGCCCAAGTCGTCACCACCGCGGATGTCGTCGGATTCCAGGTAAGCGTCGCTGTTCTGAGAAATTCCGCAAGTGCAGGAAAGTGCAGTGTTACGTATTGTGCTGGTGGTGTGCACTCTTACATACATGTGCCGATGGCTGTTCCCACATTAAGCGCTGTGACAAATTTTCTAATAATTCTAATCTGTGGTCCTTCCAGAGCGCGCAAGGGCTACGCAGTTTTCCCAGCCGATCCCATGCTCAACAAGTCACTTCCGCGACGCAAAAGAGCGATCCCTCGCCTCGTCACCGACGGGTCCTCAACTACTGCATCCAGCTGAACGAAGACTGAAGCCACCCAGCCAATCATGCCTGACGATCAGATCGCTGCCATCGTGGCATTCCTTAGGATTCTGCTCTGCCGTTTTGCTCCTCCTGTGATCTCCAATGTGCATTAACTTTTTTTTGTTGTCCAAAGAATTGAGACGGGTCTTGTCCAATCAATAAATTTTATTGTTGTGCTCATGCGAAAATGTACACCAGAAAAGTTTTTCATTCAAGTCGAATATTCATTCATTCGAATATACTGATTCAAGCATGAATGAACTTGGGAGCGCGCTCTTCCTTCTTCTCGTCAGCCAGGATAATGTCAGTGAGTTCCTGGAGGATTTCTTCGGCTTTCGGGGTGATCGTCGGGTGAAACACAGGTTTTCCATCTGGAATTACAGGCGTCTGTTTAGCAATCATGGGGATAACATCAAGCACAATTTTCTAAAGACTTGGCAGGGGGTGTGATGGTGAAAGTATGGAACTGTAAAGCCCTTCAAGTTTTTTTTTCCGTCGAAAGACGTTATCATCCGCTACTATTTTTGAGGCATTTTTTTGAACATTACAAAACCACAACAAGCACATTCCCCCAGAAACTTTCCAGGTGAGCATGTTCAAAGGCAATGCCCACGCAAAAATTTCGACTCCTCAAGTCTGTCATCCTCTTTCTCTACTCGACGAGCTGATTGCAACTGAGTAGATTGTGCCTTCAGAAGACGTGAACGTTGTAACATTAAGGTTACAAGTCACGGTATGAACGAATTGTCCGATGAGCAATGAAACGAAGGCGATGAGGCTTTTCGAATTCCTGTGTTTTGGAAAAGGCAGCTGATTGTTGTGAGCTATCACGAAGAAGTTTATTTATTTATTTATTTATTTATTTATTTATTTATTTATTTATTTATTTATTTATTTATTTATTTATTTACTTATTTATTTATTTATTTATTTATTTATTTATTTCATGCACTCAAATGGTGCGCCTTAACAAACAAGACGAATGTGGCAGGTCAGCTTGGTCATCCAGGTTAACCACATACTGAAATTGAGTAATAGGTATGTATCATTTTTCGAAGTCCTCTATCCATGCCCTAACCTTAACCTCGTAAGACCCGTACGAAAGTAAAAAAAATGCGGCTGGTAGACATGCTGCTTACATCGTGTAATGCCACTAAAGTAATAGGTATGTATCATTTTTCGAAGGCCTCAACATCTTTTAAACAGTCATTCTATGTACCAGCCGCATTTTTTGTAAGTTACAAAATGACTGTTTAAAAGATGTTGTTTTGGTAATTCTGTAAGGGAATGTGTATACAGTTTGATAAATGCCGGCTGAAGATTCTTCTGATGTTGAAACTTCAGAATCTATTTTGAGGAGAGGCGCTGCCTTTAGGCCAAGATTATATCCTCATAATAACACCTTATTTGAATTCTTGGTTCATAAGCAGTATTTCAACCAAAGACAGGTGACATCGCAAATTCCTGAATTCGGAACTCGGGCTGCTCTACTATGACAGAATGAGAATTTGTGGATTTTGTGAGTCTGCAGTTGCCGTCGTACTCCACGTTAAGTGTTGCACCCTGCGTTGCTGTCATTCAAGAGGCATTGACTTCTATAATTAACACATTCGCGATATTACCCTCTTGGCATGGTGTGGCACGTGAGACACGGGCGGTCCCTAAAGCACGCGTTTTCGTTTTCGCGACCAAACGGTTGTGCATGCGGAGTTACGCATTGCACCATGCGTGTCAACCGGTTGAGCACATTGTCGCGAATGTGCTAATGGCTACCGTTGGCCTGCAGAACAGCTCAATCCAAAATTGACAGATATCGGGATCGATATCACTCACTACTTTAGGTGCTATACTCCACGTAAAGTGTAGTCTCAACAAAGAACAGACGAGAAAATCAGCTGAGCAGCTGCGCATACTTAACTGTACACCTAGTCATACTTATTCGGTTGCACTCCGTTGTTAGGGAGCAGAATTGTAACGCACTCAAAGTGCGCAGCACTTTGCCTTCCCTCGCACCTCGGAATGAATTGCAGGAATAATGGACATATAATCGCGCAAAAAAGTTGAGCAAGATGCGGATTGGCTTACGGAGAAGATGGTTCCGCGTGCGTAACAGCCATGTTGGCAGTTACTTAACGTAGCTCAGGAGATTGTTGAGTTAGCGCTAAATGAATCAGCCACGTAAACTCACCATCGCCAATCACGATTTCCACGTCTGCAGCAGGGTCTGTGACGATTGTTCTCGGCAGCGACACTGAAAAGATCTCTGAACACAAACGGCACCTCATTACTGCAGTTGCAATTACATGCTATGGCGACAAACAACGGCATGAGACAGGTGACAAGGAAGTTTACGAGGAATACTTGGGTGAAGCTCGTTTAACACGTTATTCAGCTGGTAAGGAAGACTAACTTCTTCTCTCATGGATGGCTTCGGCATGAGATTCGAGGTTAGGCGAATCGACAGGACTTTTCTCGTACTTGGTCTGACCACCATCCTTCGGCTTGCCTTTTCCTTGGAGACCTAAATATAGGTGAAAAAAGAACAAAAAAGCAGTTTTAAAAAAAGTGTAGCTCGAGCATTTGAAATTGCTCTAATGGTCCGAATTAGTAACCAAATGTTCAAAAGAGTGAACTCACTCTGAGCTCCAGCATCTTTTTTCGGCGGTTTTTCATCGCTAGCAACGGAGCTCTGTCGCTTCATTTTGACCTCCACAGCTCCTCTTGTTTCTTTGACAGGGACTTTGTCTTCGTTCTTATTTTCCTGTTTTGTCTTCTTCTCCTCACTTGTTCCGCTGCCGTCTTTTGCCACCTTCTTGGCCTGGGTGGCTCTTCCTTTGTCTGCACTTCCTCTTCGGACTTCTCTGGGTTTCTTCTCCTCGTCAGTAAGTTTACTTTCCTTCTTGACAGTCTTCTTTTCATTTTTCCCATTCCATTCGTCAAATGTTTGGTCCGTGTTTAACATCCTTTCTTCCATTCTCGCATTTGATTCCTTCGTAGTTTTCTCGTCTTTTCTGCCTGAAAGTGAATATCATCGTTTGAAGATGCAGACCAGTTGCTTATAATCATGTTTTACTTTGGAAAAGAGAAGAGAGGAAGAGAGAGGAGTTCGTCGATGACTCATCTCCCGATAATTCCTTTGCCTGAACCCCTACACTCGCATTAGGAGTGCTTGGTGACTAATTGGCTGTTTTGTAACGATCAGCAGCTTACCTGGCGACGTTTTCCGCTGCATGCTGAAGTAGACTGCGACAGTCTTCAGACTCGCGCCGCCTACTCGTGATCGCTGTTGTTGCCATGGAAATGTTATTAATTACTGTTGGTGATTCTTGAAAATAAGAGTCGCTGGCAAAGAATAACGAAATCTCCACTACTAAAATGAAGAAACTCTATGTTACATTTATGTGTGCATAACGTTAGCAAAATACGCTAAGATGAAATCTGTGTAGATGTACAATACCCGCGGTGAATTGAAAAAAAAGTACACTGGGTGCACAGAAGTTGCATTCATTTCATTACAATGCTACAAATTAGTTAAGTAATTTTAGACAAAAAAGTAATGTTAGACAAAATAACATTGGCTATAAGAGACGTAACCCACCGGGCATCAGCCTCATGGCGAGGCCATGGTTTTTAGCTCCAGAGCAAAATTTTAGTGTTCTCGATTTGCCACAATTTTGTCGAGCATCGTGAGGTTCGTCGCGGATGGGATGTCATGTGCAGCAAATGTCTACATTTTACAGTTGAGTACGAAATTTATTGCAGGAATGTTGATGTGCAGGTTAATCGGTCAGCTGCAGTTCCTTCTCCCTGCATTTGGATTTTCGATACACTGCATCCCAGCGAATTTATAAGAATGGAACGAAAAGAGCGCAAAGTCGCGTAAGAAGTGGGGTTTTTTTTTCAAAAAAAAAATGCTCCGCGGATTCTGGTAGAATTTTGTGGATTACAAAGCAAGCGTTTGGGGCTCTGATATAGTGATCTGCTCGCAGAAAGGCACATAGGGCAAGAACTTATCCGCGGCTGACAAACGCTTGCATCGGTTGTTCATAACTGTATTCCGAACAGAAATCCAAAACGCCTCTAGAAGCTTCCTAGCAGAAATTTTAGGCTCGTAGGTTGAAATAGTGCACATCACGTCAAAGGCAGTGTGTCAGCGCGTGGCAGCGCTTGAAAATCCCACATCAGTTGAACATATTCGAGCTGCAGATCTCAAAGATATACAATAAACTTCAAAAATGTCAAAAAACCCGGAAAATACGCCATCGCCACGAGAGGCTCCATTCCGCAACGAAGGCTTGCGGAGGGTGCAGTATTATTTTCTAAAATGGCGGTACTTCTTCAGCCGATATCTGCTGCTGCTGAGGTTCATGTCGACGTACAACGAACCAGAAAAACTCGTCTGGGGCTGATTTGAATTTCGGCTTCAGAATAGGGTTTTTTGGCCGTTTTCAGATTTCAAGTACATCAATAAAGGCGTCGCATGGGACCGGATTACGTCGATATCCCAAAGTCGACCACGACCTGATACACTGCCTTTGAAGTCTTGGCCGTTGTGGTGGTCATGTCTATGCTTGCATCGTCATCTCAACTCATTGTCAGTCCGAAATGGACGAGTGCTTCGATATCTTGAATCAACGGTCACATAATATCAGGTCTACACGAGAAATCCCAAGAAGTGGTTGACTGGCCTACCTTAACACTGAAATAATTCTATCCAATTATGACTTGTGATAACGAGCTTACTCTCTCTCTCTCTCTCTCTGTGTGTGTGTGTGTGTGTGTGTGTGTGTGTGTGTGTGTGTGTGTGTGTGTGT